>OY992894.1:96969316-97171816 GCA_963921405.1 Cepaea hortensis
TATTATCTTTAGTAACACAAATTTTACAAGTATTATTGATATCATCATTATTAATTTACAACTTCATCTCCCCTTCATTGTCAACGTCTTAAAGACCTAGGGAACAAGATTCGGGTTCAGACAGGCAACAAACTCCATACTGTATATTGATAATCTAATTTATTATCGTTAATCTGGCTAATAATGGTTTTCGCAGTTAATCACAATATCACAGTATCAAGTGGTACATCAACAAATCATAATACACATTACGATCACAGCATAAGTCTATCAAACCATCTCGTAATCAAACAATCTCTAGTTTCTGTGTATCTAGTCCCCCTTAAGCTAAACCCTGCTTCTTGTCCAATGTTCAGTGTTCGTCTGCCCTTGACGGGCGTCGGGTGGACACGGAGTATGACTCCCCTTGAGCTTCTCGTGAAAGTGGTCCCTGCACGCTACAGGCGGGTTCCACCTCTGTCTCTCTATGTTTATCTACCCTTCATGTGAGACTTTGACAGGGTTCCCCTGCCCTCCGTCCTTGTGGGTTACTATATGTTAATTAGTTTGAACTAATTCTGTAAAGGGATCACATGAAGCCATGACAACTTGTGGTTGTAGTTTAGTGGATGGGAACTTAGTAATCTGTATTCTTGCACTATGAACTCATGTATTTCCCAGTACACCAATCCAGGGTATTGCTGAAGAGCTCAACTCTCTTCCATATTACCAAACCTGCTATCCGACCGAAGTTCCCTGACGCTTCCTGTTGCATTCACAACTGCGCCCTTCTCAAGTTTCCAATATGATACCAGGACAATGTACTCTTTATTAGAGAGTTACATCAAGACGAATTGTCTTGGCTTATTTAGGAACACATGCACATCTTTTCCCCGAATGTGTATTTTGATACACTTTTACTTCCGTATGTTTTATAGTGCCCAATATATGATCACTTTTGTTTTCACCAAGTAACTACTCGTGTCCTTGTTTGCCTGTTAGTGTGTCTACTCCCTCTTTACTTGCTGTAGCAAAGTGTATGTGATTTACCTGTTGGTATTTCGTTTTGTGAATGTATGTTTTACCTAATGTATATAATGTGTAAACGGGACACCCTTGGGCAAGGTGGAGTACCCGTTTAGCCCCCCGATCAGGGTTACGTGAAGCCATGGGTGCAGGTGGTGGATGAAGATGGAGAGCAGCCGACAGATAGTTGTAGGTTATGGTCTCCACCTTCACGACTGTAGGCAGAGGATCTCTTTTTTGAGGAGACAATGGCTACGGTCACTGACCAGTATGGTCACTGCTGGGAAGGAAAGCAATGGCAAACTACCTTCTTTACACATGCCAAGAAAATCATGTTGTGTTCACTTATCGATAATCAGAGAAACGGCGTAAATGGGAGCTCCATAGGAGCAGCCTCGCCCGGTAGGGATAGTCATGCGCACCAGGTGACTCCAGACCGTCAACAGGCTACTAGGTGCAAAAGATTAATATCATTGAAAATAGGTACTTGGAATGTTAGAACAATGAATGCAGATGGAAAGTTAGAAGACATCAAAAAAGAAATGGAGAGAGAGAAGATTAACATATTAGGAATATCGGAAACGAGATGGAGAGGAGCAGGGATAAGGACAGGAGAGGATTGTAAGATTATTTACTCTGGGGGAGAAGAACAGCAAAGAGGTGTAGCCATTATGTTAGATAAGCAAACATCAAATTCTGTCAAAGGATACTGGGCTGTGTCAGACAGAGTTATATTAGTAAAATTAAACGGAAGACCTTTTAAAATAAATGTCATTCAAGTATATGCCCCAACAAGTGAAAGCAGTGAAGAAAGCATAGAGGAATTTTATAATGACATTGAATCTGCTTTGAAGAACTGTAAAAAATCAGAAATAAATATCATAATGGGTGATTTCAACGCAAAAATAGGAAAGCAAAGCGATGGATGCAGTGTAGGCAACCATGGTTTGGGAGAGAGAAATGAAAGAGGTTACAGACTTGTAGAATGGGCAAAAGAACAAGAAATGGTGGTAGGAAACACCTGGTTTAAACAACATCCTAGAAGATTATGGACATGGAGGAGTCCAGACAGCAGGATTAAAAACCAGATAGATTACATCCTGATTAGCAAAAGGTTTCGAAATGCGTTAACAGTTGTAAAAACAGTTCCAAATGCAGACTGTTACAGTGATCACAGATTAATTACTGGCACATTGAGGGTTAAGTTAAAGAAAGTCAAGTATACAGCAGGAAACCCTAAATATGACTTGTGCAAATTGAAAACTGACAAAGAAATACAAGATAATTTTAACATAGAAGTAAAGTACACATTTGATTTATTGTCTGATCTAGAGATCCTATTTCAAGATGTAGATGATCAATGGGAAATGCTGAAGAATTCAATCAGTTGTGCAGCAGAAAAAACTATTCCAGAAGTAAAGAAAGTGGGCCGTAAGACATGGATGACTGAAGAAATTTTGCAACTAATGGAAACTAGAAGACAGAACAAAAATAATCCTGCCAAATATGAAGAAATTCACAGAAAAGTCAGAACCTTATGTAAGGAGGCAAAAGAAACATGGCTTGAGAAAAATTGCAGAGAAATTGAAAAACAACACAACAGTAAAAATGCGAAACTAATGCACAAAAGAATTCAGGAGCTTACCAATCAAAGAACACGTACATCAGCAGGCTGCCTAAAGACAAAAGATGGAAGAGTCATAATAGAAAAAGAACAGATTTTACATGTATGGTCAGATTACGTGAAAAACCTTTATGACGATAACAGAGACGAACAGTATGATGTTCAGAATAATAATGAAGGGCCAACAATTTTGAAGATGGAGGTTCAGAATGCTCTTAATCATATGAAATCTGGCAAGACCCCCGGTCCAGACAGCGTCACAACAGAAATGATTAATGCTTTAGAAGAATATGGAATATATAAAGTTACCAGTCTGCTTAATACAATATATGATACTGGAAATATACCTCAGGAGTTATGTAATTCTGTATTTATTGCAATCCCAAAGAAATCAGGAGCCAACATCGAACAATTAGTATAATGAGTCACATCACGAAGATTTTGCTAAGAATTATCATGCAAAGAGTGAGGAGGAAAATACAACCTGAAATAGGAGAAGAACAATGTGGGTTTGTAGAAGGCAAGGGTACAGTAAATGCTGTGTATATACTGAGAACCGTAATCGAACGTTCTATAGAAGTAAACAAAGATCTACACCTTTGCTTTATTAACTACTCAAAGGCTTTTGATAAAGTGAGACATGTCAACATGATAAGGATGCTTGAAGATCTACAAATTGATGGGAAAGACCTTAGACTTGTAAAAAACATATATTGGAAACAACAAGCTGCCATAAGAGTTGATAATGAAGTAAGCCAATATCAGCCTATTAAGAGAGGTGTGAGACAGGGATGTGTAATGTCACCAGATCTGTTTTCCCTGTACAGTGAAAATATTTTCAGAAATATTGAAGATATGGAAGGATTCAACATTGGGGGACGATGCATCAATAACATTAGATATGCAGATGATACAGTATTAATTGCAGACAATGAACAGGATCTGCAAAATTTAGTAGATGCGGTTGTTACACACAGTGAACAACAAGGGTTAGAATTAAATTGTAAAAAGACACAGATTATGGTCGTCACTAGGAAGAACGAAATACCACAGTGTAATATACAAGTAAATGGGAATATTCTTCAACAAGTGAATAGGTACAATTATCTCGGAACAGTGATAACATCTGATGGGAGATGCCTGGAAGAGATTAGAACAAGAATCGCCATGGCAAAAGTAGCCTTTAGCAAGATGAAAAACATACTGACCAATAAAAAGATGTCAATTGAAACGAGAAAAAGAGTGTTGAGGTGCTACATAGAACCTGTACTTTTATATGGATGTGAAGCTTGGACAATGAGCAGCCAGGCTGAAAAACATCTGATGGCTGTAGAAATGTGGTTTCTGAGGAAAATGCAAAGAATACCATGGACAGCCAGAAAGACCAATGAACAAGTCCTTCAAGAAACAAATGAAGATCGTAAACTGATCAGAGACATTAGACGTAGACAGTCACAATTTTTTGGACATGTTATGAGAAGAAATGATTTGGAGAACTTGGTGACAACTGGTAAGATCGAGGGAAACAGACCAAGGGGAAGACCTAGAAACAAGTTTCTGGATGGCTTGGCCTTGTGGCATGGTCGAGACAGAAACACGGAACTGATCCACGACTCTGGTGATCGAGTGAGATGGCAGAACATGACCGCCCACGCTTACCGGCATGGCACATGATGGATGGATGGATGGATATAATGTGTGCTACGTGTTTGTTTGTGGTGTGTAGTATCTTTCTAAGCGTCACGAACTGGAATTTCTTTTATCATGAATTACGCAATTTGTGCAAAGCATGAATTGGATATTCGAGCAGTGAGTCTTAGAATAATTCTATTATATCTAACACTAAACATGTATAAAATATTTAGACAAGTGTTACATTTTACATCAAACGCAGACAAATTAAAAATGACTACTTTTTGCGTACAATTTGTCCGCTAAGTATATCGCTCCATCATTTCTTCTTCTTCTTCGTTCATCCGGAGTTTTTTTTTTTCGGGCGTGATTGCGTTGTGCCTGTTTACAGCAGAGCTGTGTTCTTGCGCCGTTAGGCCGACACATCCGACTTCTGCGGGCATTTGTTGACCAGGTTAACCTTCCCGGGGGTTTCTTAGGACGTTTGGCTCTCACTGTTGTGGTGTTATCCCCCATCCCAGCTGGCGCATATAGAACAGCCAAAGACATCCTGGTCAGCCCTCAAGGGAAGGCAGGGGCAGACCATGGGCATTCCCCGCCATCCAAGGAGGCTTCCATACTTGCAGAGCCGACACACAGCGCTCTGGTACTGGGCTCACCCAGGGAATCGTCACGTCCTGCACATGGCTGCTTAGCCTCACTTCCGTATATTGGGCCTTCCGTTAACCATAGGCTGTTCTTCCGGAAACCAGAAGTATGCAGTCTGCAGATGACATCCACACAGTGAGCTTTCGATTCGGACTTTCCACATAATGGATTTGCTATCCAAGCAATATTCCATTTCGTGCCACTAGACAATTTTTCCACCTTTTATGAAGCCCACACAGTGAGCTTTCGATTCGGACTTTCCACAAAATGGATTTGCTATCCAAGCAATATTCCATTTCGTGCCACTAGACAATTTTTCCACCTTTTATGAAGCCCACACAGTGAGCTTTTGATTCGGACTTTCCACATAATGGATTTGCTATCCAAGCAATATTCCATTTCGTGCCACTAGGACACTTTTTCCACCTTTTATGAAGCCCACGCAGTGAGCTTTTGGTTAAGACTTTTCACGTAATGGATTTGCTATCCAAGCAATATTCCATTTCATGCCTCTGGGGCGCTTTTGTAACCGACATACCTGTGGTATGAAGTGCGGCAGTCTAAATACTTCTTCATGCACCTTTAAATGTCAACCTGAATGTAGTTAAAATAAGCTGCAGTCAACTTGAGCTTGTTGATATCTCCATAGAGCTTGTCCTCAAATGAAGCAGGCGTGGGCCAAAATATCTTTCTCTGTTCTGCATATATTGGGCACTCTTGCAGCAAATGTTTAGCTGTCATTTTACCAGTTCCACAATTGCATTCATCGGTATCTCCTATCTTTAGTTTATTGAACAAGTGATATTTCAGCATGTTATGTCCTGTGCGGAGTCTGAAGATTGCTACTTGTTCTCTTCGGTCGAGTTTGTAATATGCATCATCCTTCTGGTGACCTGGATGCTCTGATTCCCATTTGGTTCTATAGGTGCTTTTTATCAACCTCTTTGCCTCGTTATAGGTTATTTCTATGTCAGGCTGTGGTAGTCGTCCGTCCTCTTTTGCCAGTCTGTCAGCCTCTTCATTTCCAGGTATACTGCAATGTGATGGGATCCACTGTATTACAACTTTTTTGGATTTCTGGCATAGACCATGGAGTGCTGCTCTTAGCTCAGTTAGTTCTGTGCTGTTATTGCTCTTCAGTATTGAGACAGCTGACTTTGCATCTGTGAAGATAGCTATTTGCTTCTCTTTATTTTCCTCCATCAGGAGCATTTCTACTGCAGTTTTCAGAGCTTCTACCTCCGCTTTGAAGTTACTTGAAAACTTTCCAGTTGCCATTGAATGTGTTTTTTTTCCACTCCATTTTTTAAATTTAGGAGAATTCCTCCTCCTCCATTCTCTATTGAATTTTTAGCTGATCCATCTGTATATGCATGGGTCCAATTGCTGCTTGGGTAATGTTCTTTTATGTAGTTTAGGGTTATTCCTCTTCTTTCGGTTTCATGCTGAGTGTTCTTTTTCTCAATACCAGGAATGTTTTCTATCATCTCAGGCAGTTGCTGCTGTCTCCAAGCTGGGAACTTGTGTGCATTGTAAATGGGTTTGACTGTTGATATGTTAAGTATAGGATCTGCCCTAATCTTTCGTTTTGCAGTTTCTACAAAGTTGCTACGCTTCAGTCTTCCCTTTCCAAAACCACTAAACCTTTTATACATAGGGTGGTCTGTCAATCTTCTAAATTTTTCTGCTTGTTGCTGGGCTCTGCTATCTCTTCTATCCTGCATTGGTTGTAAACAAGTTATCTCTTCTAGTTCATTAATAGGCGTTGTCTTCAGGCTTCCAGTTATGATTCGCATTCCTTGATTTTGGACTCTACTTATTTTGTTAAAGTTTGACTTAGCTGCTGTTGCCCAAGCTGCAATGCCATATTCCAGTACTGGCCTCACCCGTCCAGTATATAACTTCTTGAGAACTTTCTCATCTGCTCCCCACGTTGTACCAGCAAGCTTTTTCATGATTGTCATTCTCTGCCTTGCTCTTGTTCGATTTTTCTCAACCTGTGTCTTCCATGTCAGGCGACGATCAAAGGTGACTCCTAGATAGTTTGGATTTTCTTCATGGCGCAATATTTTTCCATTCAATACCAGCTTAGGTTGCTGAGTTTTATTTGAGAGGGAGAACACTGTGCATGTTGTTTTCTCCTCACTTATCTTCACTAGCCATGATTTTGACCAGTCCTCTAGCGCTAATATTGCTTGCTGTATTCTGCTGTTAGCTGTACTAATATATTCTTCAGATGTCCATATGGATATGTCATCTGCAAAGGAGGATGTGTGTACTCTGGCTGGAAAATTTTCCTTGATGTCATTTATAAATGCTAGGAATAATGTTGGTGAAAGAACTCCTCCTTGGGGGACACCTTGCTCCAACAGCATCATTTTGCTTGTTTGTGCTTGTACTTTTGTCCTGGCAGTTCTGTTCTCAAGGTAGTGGCTGATCCATTTATACATTTTCCCACAAACATGCATTTTTGCAGTTTTACTTTCAGTCCTTCCTTCCATACTTTATCAAATGCTTTTTCTAAATCTATCCAGACTGCTAGTGTGTGCTTTTTCTCTTGGAAGGCATCCTTTATTTCCTGAGCTATATAGGTTATTTGATCTTCAGTGGATCTGTACTTTCTGAATCCTGCTTGGTGTGGTGTTAAGAGTTTGTTTTCTTCCAGATGCCATGTTAGCCTGCCATTGATAATGCGTTCCATTAATTTTCCTACACAGCTAAGTAGACTGATAGGTCGATAGCCATTTGGTTCTTCCAGGTCATTTCCTTTCTTTGGGACTGGTATTAGTATAGCTTCCTTCCATGCCTGTGGGACTATTCCTCTCTTCCAGCTGTTATTTAGGACTGCTAGTAGTTTCTTCTTTGCCTTGGTGCCTAGTCCTATTAGCATTTCATTTGTGATTCCATCCTTTCCTGGTGATTTCTTCTTTTTTATGGTATTCATTGCCTGTTCCATTTCTTCCATTGTTAGATTTGTCATCATATATTCTGCTGCTGTCTCTGTATTTCTATGATGTATCTGTTTGTCTTTGATTGCTTTCTTCTGTTCGGTTGTAATATCAATGAGGTTTGCATTTGCATAGTGTTCCATTAGTGCATTTGCAGCCTTTTTTCCTGTAAGCAAGGCATTTCCTTGTTTAATTGTTATTTGTTTGTTTCTAGGTCCTTCATTGTTCATGGCTTTCACTAGTTTCCATAGCTTGTTTCCATCCCTGTCAAAATTCAGGTTTTCTGTTTTTTCCCTCCAACAATCTCTTATTGTTTGATTTACTGTTCTTTTATATTTTGCTGAGATGGCTTTGAGAGAGATGTTCGCTTCAATTGTTTGTTCTCTCTCTGCTGTCTTCCTGGCATCTTCAACTTTGTCCTCCAAACGTTGTAGTTCTTCAGTCCAGTATGGTTTGTAATTTTTCCTCGCTCCTCTTGGAATAGACTCAGTGGCTGCCTGTATTATCGCTCTGTTTAGACTTTCCACCATGTGCTTTATGTTGCCATATCGTGTATTAATGTTTTCACAATATTTGTCTGTTAGTATGGCAAATCTGTCCCAATCTGCTCGTTTGTAATTCCAGCGGGGCAAGGGCTTTTGCTCCTGTGGAACATACTCCATATTCATTACAAGCTTGATTGGTCTGTGGTCACTACCTGCTAATTGGTCCAGCACATGGCGATCGATTTTGTGGAGGATGTCTCCTGTGCAGAAAGCTAAGTCTGGAGTAGAAGTGGTAAGCCATCTTCTGGAGTAGAAGCTCGGTGTGTCATCCGCTTTGTTGAGTAGATGGAGATTTGAGTCTATTTCCCAGTCCTCCACTTCATCTCCTCTTTTGTCAGTATCTGTGTATCCCCATCTATCTGAACGGCTATTAAAGTCTCCGACAATAATGCAGTTTGTGTCAGTTATTTTCATGTTTGAGAGTGTAAGGTCCTTATCTGCTGGGCTATACAGATTGTAGATTCTTATTTTCACGTCCTTTATCATATTTATCATTATATCAACATCTATAATTTCCGTTTGGTTGTCAGAGATCACAGATACTTCGCTGCAAGGTATTGTATTTCGTGTAAGTATTAGAACTCCTCCTTTGTGTCCTTCGCGGTCGAAACGTGTGGCCTGATATCCTCTGACTGAGAATTTGCGATTGGCGTTGAGGTGTGTCTCTTGAATGCATGCCACATCTATTCCATCTTTATAAAGACGCTTTGTTAGGGAGGCTTTCTTGTTATAAACTCCTTCTGCATTCCATTGTAGTATGTTGAGTGTCCGGGGTGTTTGGTCAATAGCTCTTAACCTACTCCTCTGTGCCTTGACTCCACAGCACAGGGGAAGGTGACCACCAGTAGTCATGGGTGGACCCCCTCGAGGCAGGGGGCCCGGCACTATCTCCGCCTGATGGGACTTCGCGGGATTAGCACCATAACGATTAATTTTGATTTGTGACATCATGAATTAAGTTACGTTGCACTGCTTTGTCAAGCCTGTGGCTCAGTACATCCGATTTCGACAAGCATTTATTCGGGATGCTTTCCCTAGCCTTTGACTGTCCCCAGTCTACCTACAAGGCAGCAGGTTTTACGTTGCACTGCTTTGTCAAGCCTGTGGCTCAGTACATCCGATTTCGACAAGCATTTATTCGGGGTGCTTTCCCTAGCCTTTGACTGTTCCCAGTCTACCTACAAGGCAGCAGGTTTGTGTGTCTCTTCGTCTGGTCCCTCTCCCTTGACCTGTCCGACATGGGTGGCCCTACCAGTAGCTGTGCTACCGTCGGCATAGCTCTTGGGGTAATTGGGACGCTCAAGCCCCTCTACCTCGTCGCGGTGGACACACAGCAGAGGGGGCTCCATCATTTAATTCATTTACGCTCTGATTCGTACATCTTTCATTCAACATAGTTTTTTGTTAACATATACAAGTTAAGTTAGGGTAAGTGTTGTCGACCTTAGAAAAAGAAAAAAAATTGGCGATATATTATGTTGAAAACACCCAGTACTACCAGTACTGGTGATAACAGAATGGTTTATAATTTAAATTGAAATATTTTTAGAAAGAAAATGTTGAAATTGGAAAATAATGTTTCTTCCATATATATGATAGAAAAAATGAAAAATTGACATGTTCACATATTTCATGCATATCATAATACAATAATGTATTAACTATCTAATTAATAATAAACTAATTAAATCCATCGACGATCCGTGTGTTGTCGTCCTTTGTCCGTGTGTCTCTATGATGCTGTTACAGTTAATAGGTAATGCATTGCTGTCACAGTTTTGCGTAGTTGTTTCGAAGATGTCGTAATAGTAGTGATATATAGTTCTGGTTACGTTCTATTCCGTTAATTGGTGAAGTCCATTTACCTTCACTAGTAGGCAAAGTTCAGAATGTTTACATTGTGTCATTAGTTGTTAATTTCTGCCGTTGGTGAAGTAAATTTATAGTCCTTAGTAGGTAAAGTTCAGAATGTTTATACTGCATCGTTAATTACCAATGTGGCATGATATAATGTTAGTGGCCCTTTATTTTGAGTAATCAAATATTTAGCGTTTGCTGTCGATATTCATGCAGTTCTACGGTGAGTGTAGAGATACACTGACTTTCATGCATCGGATTAAAATATCACAGTTTGCAATATGGCAAAATATTAGAGTGAATAGTGTCACTCTGCTGGTGCATTTGGTAGTCTTGATAAAATATCAGGGATTAAGTTATCTGTGCCTTTGATATGGTGAATTTCAAAATCAAAATCTTGTAAAAGAAGACACCATCTGACCAATCTGTGATTTTGGGTTTTCCCTCTTTAATGACCACCAGTGGCGAATTATCTGTGAGGACAACGAAGTGGGTGCACAGGAGGAACTTACGTAATCGAAGAACACAGAAAACCAAACTTAAGGCCTCCAATTCAGCTGTGGAATATCTGGTCTCAGCTGCTTTCAACTTCCGGCTCACATACAGGATTGTATGTTTTACTCCATCATATTCCTGCATTAGACATCCTCCGATAGCGACAGCACTTGAATCTGTGGTTAATATAAATGGTAAATCTATGTTTGGTAATCTGAGGATGGGTGGATTGGAAAAACTAGATTTCAGTTTGCAAATTGTATCTTCTAAACTGATACTCTTACAATTCCAAATAACACACAATCGTATAATTATCGATGTAATAATAGTTCTAAACCATGTAAGAGTGGATATGAATTTACAATAGGCATATATCATGGTTATATGAATAATTTTGCACCAATAGGAATTAATCAACTGTATAATGGTTTCTGTCATTTTGGTATGGATTAATGTTGAGCGACAGATGAGTAAGATTGTAATTTTGATGGATAGTTGATCGGTTCTCAAGATTGTAGCAATGGTTTTTACAATGTCAATATGGCGCAATGTTGGCTGATATATGAGTGAGATGGTGAGTATGATGGATAGTTGGTTTGTTCTTATTATTGTGGTCCAAGATATATTTTGAAAGATATGTAGTGTTGTTGGAAGTTGTGTCGACAGCAAAAGTAGCAAGAGTGTCAGTAGTTTGACTATGTTAGATCAACTATTTGGTGAATGGGATTGTCTTGTCTTGTTGGCTGAGTTGTGTGTAATAAAGAAATTGATGTATTTGTTTGTTAAACTGGTAGATGGTGATTTGAAAATGTTGCTAGTTTTTGTGCTGATGGATTTCGACAAGCGTCGTTTGCTGTTTCTGTTCATGCAATAAAGCGGTTTGTTTGTATGCAATCGTTTCTGATTTTGATTTTGTGTGAAGTCAATTGTTTGTGTTTGTTTATTTGCATACTGTTTGCTTGTATGATTGTTGTTTGATGATGTTATTTTAATATGTGCATAATTTTCTGCGGGTTTGTGTGTTGTTTCAGTTTTTGTTTTATGTGTCAGTGAAATAGATAGATTTGGGATGAATACATATAATGACACATGTTTGTTGTTAATATTTCTTTGTCAATAATAGTGTCCCTTGGATATCTTTGTATTTCTCGGTTATGTTTCTTGTAATTAATGACTTTACTGTTTATTGATGTCAGAGAAACACATTGTTTCGACTCACTGAGTTGGTAGTTATGAGTTCTCTCAGTCGATGGTTTGGTAACTGCGTTTCTGTCTACATTGTCTCTGTCGTTAAGAAAATTTGTCGCTAATGTAGAATTGTCTTCATTGTCACTTGTAGCAGTGTCGTTTCTGTTAGTCTGGTTAGCGTCCCCTGTTCTCTCTGTCTGGTTGTTCATGTCATTGTTGTTTGTGGAATAATATGGTTTCAGTCCTCCCCACCGGAAGTAATTTGACAGAGTTGGATCAGTTCTCTGTTCTTGACTGAATTTAATAATGGTAATTTTAGGCGAGACAATTTGTAATGATTCGTCGAGTTGTTCGTTATGGGTTTTCTGAGTCGTCTGTCTGGTCACTACGTTAGCGTCTTCTATTTTGTGTTTCACACTTGCAGGTTTACGGTTTTGTTGTTTGAAGGCATCCTCAGTTCGAGGTTTTATGTTAGTGGTATGATCGAAAGATTCGACTGCCCCTGTGTTGTGCACCTCTGTAAATTCTTTTAGAATTTCTTCATTGGTTGTCTCCCTTACGCTTTTGGCAGTTGGAGAAATAAAATTACGTTCATTTGTCATGGGATTACTGCTTGGTTTTAGAGTGCAGTTTTCAAGCTCCCATTTTTTGGATATCTTCTTCTGAACATGATCTTACGTTGGGAAGAATCCCCACAATAATGTCCGCGCATGGGTTTTCTAACACGGCGCACAGTACTTGTCCTGACACAATTGGTGTCTGAATTTCGGTCAGTGCCAAGGGGTATCTTTCAATGGTACCTGCGAATGTGCGACATGTCACATGGTCGTTTGTATAGTCACTGTCTTTAATTAATGTCTTTTTAATGCCAACCAGAGTCGAGCCGCTGTCTCGCATGACTGTACAAAGTTGGTTATTTACAAGGCCTTTTACAAATTGCAACTTGCCTTTTGATGTTAAGGCTTCATTGGCCATTTCGTTGGATATTGGAATGGTATGACCACATTCAAGAGTGGTATCCAACTGGTACATTTTACATATGTTACAGGTGTTATAGTCATTGGTATTAACGACTTCTAGGGCATTCACTGATTCATTCTCACTTTCATTCTTGGTCTCATCTCATCTCATCTCAACATGTTCCTCTTGTACCTTGCGGTGTCGAGATGAAGTATAAACTTCGTGAGAGTGCCCGGTTATGGGCTTCGTATATCGACATTCCCATGGATTCTGTTATTCCCTCCGTCCAACGTTTACGTGGTCGGCCTCTTCCTCTGTTTCCATCTGGTCTGTACATCATTGCTTGTTGTGGCATGCTGTTGACTGGTAGCCTACTTGCATGGCCAAACCATTTGACTTGCTGCTTTCTAATAAAATCTAGAGCAGCTTTAACCCCCACTTTAGTCCTGATTTCTTCATTTCTGATCTTATCTCTTCTTGATACGTTGAGTATTCTTCTCAGGAACCTCATTTCTGTTGTTGTGATTTTTCTTTTCTCTTTTTCTGTCATTGTCCAGGTTTGGCATTGGTAGCATAGAGTTGGTAGGAAGATTGTGTTGTAAAGTGCTTTCTTAGTAGTTATTGATACATGTTTGTTCTTTAATATTGGTGCCATTTGTCCAATGAGTTGATTTGCCTTATTGCACCTATTTTCGATCTCGTCTTCTGATCTGCCATTTGATGATATTATACTTCCTAGGTACTTGAAACTCTTTACTTGTTTCAATGGATGTTCGTTTAGGTGAATTGTTGCTGTTTGTTCTTCTTTAGTTATAGTCATTACCTCTGTTTTGCTTGTGCTAATTTTCATGTTATGTTCCCTACACATTTCGTTTAGACTATTCATGTGGTCTTGTAATTCAGCTTCTGATTTTGCTATTAGTGCTTGGTCGTCCGCAAACAGGAGTTCTCTAATGGTTAGATTTGCAGATAGTTCTTCTGTGTTCTCGTCATGCAGTATTCTTGCTGTCTCTGCTTGGCTGGTTTCTTTACATATGTTGTCTATATATGTTATGAATAAGAGAGGGGACAGGACACAACCTTCTCGTACTCCAGATCTTATGGTGAAGGGTTCTGAGTGTTCTCCAGTTGCTCTCACTATGCATTCACTGTTGTTGTATAAACTTCTACATAGGTTTGTTAGATGTGTACTCACTCCATATTGTTTAAGGATTTCCCACAGCTTGTTTCTATCTACCCTATCAAATGCCTTTTCTTGGTCGACAAAGGCTAAGTAGAGTGTTTCATTGAATTCAATTGATTTTTATATAAGTTGTCTAAGAGCAAAAATGGCGTCTGTGCATCCTTTGTTTTTCCTAAATCCAAGCTGCGTTTCGCTTAGCTGGGGTTCTAAAGTAGTTCGTAATCTTTTTTCAAGAATTTTGCAAAATATTTTCCCAGTATGACTCAACAGTGAAATGCCTCTGTATTGTGTGCAATCTCTTTTGCTGCCTTTGTTTTTCCAAATTGGGATAATTATGGCGTTTCCCCAGTCTCGTGGTGTCTGTTGTTCTACCCAAACATGGTTGAATAGTCTATGTAGCCAAGCTGTTCCTACTTCCCTTGCTGCTTTAATTAGTTCATTTGGTATTTCATCCTGTCCTGGTGATTTGTTTAATGGGGCTAATCTGATGGCTCCTATAATTTCTTCTTTTAGTATGTCTGGTTCTAGTTCCTCGGTGACATCTGTGTAGGTCTCTTGAATTCCTGTGACATCTGATGGGATGTTGAGAAGTTGTTCGAAATACTGCTTCCATCTTAATAGGATCTGTTTTTGTTCACTTATTGGTTCTCCATTTTCGCTGTTAATTATTTCAGTTGGGTCAAAGGGTTCTCCTCTGGTTCGCATTGCACTTATCTTTTTGTAGAAGTTTATGGTTGCCTCCTTGCAGTTTTTATTTAGGGTTTCTCCATACTCTTCCCAGTCTTTTTGTTTTTCCCTTTTTACTATTCTACTCACATGTCTTCTCGCTATTCTGTATTCTCTGTAATCACATTCCTGTTTGCTCTTCAACCACTTTTTATATTTTTCCTTTTTTTCTTTTACCGCTTTCTTTACTTCTGCGTTCCACCAACTTGTTATTTTCTTTATCCGTGTTTTGCGTTTTTTCGTGGTTCCGCATGTTATTTTTGCAGTATTTAAAATGCTTGATTTGAACATCTCCCATTCTTCTTCCACTGTTTTTCTTTCCGTAGGTAATTTTACAAAGAGTTCAGTTAGTTCTTTCTCATAATTTTCCCTTACTGCCTCGTCTTTAAGGTTTTTTAAGTTTACTGATTCGCTTGGCATGTATTTTCCTGCTCTTTGTTTTCTTCTTCTAATGGTTCTTATTGTGGCAACCACTGCTTTATGATCTGTGTTTATACTGAAATTGGGCACTGCTCTTGCATCTAATATATTTCTCTTTCTGTTATTTCTTGTTAATATAAAATCAATTTGGCTTTTAGTATCTAGATTGTTCCATTTATACCAGGTGTATACTTGCGAATCTTTATGTTTATAGAATGTGTTTGTTATATAGAGGTCGTGTTGGCTGCGAAAAATTACTGTAAATATTACTGTATAAACTAAATAATCAAATTCACATTTGTAAACAGCTAATTTAAAAATATGACCTTATTTACCTTACACACCAAGAACTGTTCAACCAGTTAACAGGTTTACCAATTACCCTACTCTCTGTTCCCGATCCAAGCAAGACGTATTCCTCTATGTTCGCTGTCAGGTAGAACTCAAACGCTAGGAGTCTGTGTTAGTTGAAATGCCCCTTCAACCGATCGCGCACTTCAGGTAATTTCTTCTTCCAACCGATCACGCACCTCAGGGAGTTTCTTCTTCCAGCGTCTCAACAACTTCAACCCCTGGTTGGGTCCCTACCAGATTTCCGCCTTCTTTTCACCCGATAACAGGGCACATCAAAGCGACGTCTTGAGAACCAGTGTAATTCAGGTAAGCGATAATTTGGGTCCCCTCTTCAGTAGGTCGGCAGCCCAGTCTGCCTCTCCCACTTCCGAGAGTTCCCTGGCGGTATCACTACTTTTGATGAGCTTTTCATTTCTTCTTATTTTTCAAATGAGTGATTGAGTTGTTCCTTAAAAGCTCCAAGGTCAGGATTCAACGGCTTTCAGTTCGCTCCAGGCAATCTTGACTCTTTAGTTCGCTCTTGACGAGAAGTAGACAACTGCTCTCTGAGATCAACGTCTCTATTTGATTAAATTTGTTTTGAAGTTTCTTGTTCTTGAGCCTGGACAATCTTAACGTGTGTGAGGAACGTTATGGCAAAAATGTGGAACAGACAGCTTCCCTTCACTGGCAACTATATTTGTAGGTGGTTCCATCTCACAATCTTGACTTTGAATTTTTGACTTCTCAAAAAAAGAATGGTCCGGCCTTAGACCTTTGTTTTGAAGGACCCAGAGAAAACTTGTTGATTGATCATATTCTTTTGCTCAACAATCTTACAGCAGTCCGCTATGGCAAGCCGGTTTACATACTTCGCATTGTGTCCACGGCAAAAATCGAGATGCTGGTCTGCGGCGCCATTTCGTCCTCTGTAACAGTGTGAAGCATTGAGGACTAACGAGTCTTGGACTAATATAAATCAGCTTTATTAAACGTTATGGCTGATACAAAGTCATGGTAGAATACAAACATGATGACGGCCTGCCTTCTAGTCCTAGGTTCAGATGTAAACTGATTCTTAACAACAAACTACGTCACGACTTGAGCATCTTTCTTCCCATTCCATCCCGATGCTCAAGCGTGCTGTAGCCTTTTCCCACCTAATACCCACCTTCTACTACACCCTCTTCCAATGGAAAGTAGTGTTTAGATGTGGCAGTTGGACTTCGGAACTAACAACAATATATCCTGGCCTACCACAGGGATCACCATTATCTCCGGTACTGTTCAACGCCTACACAGTGAGAATCACCAGTGAGCAGATCACTGAGCCTGGCAGGACATTTTCATATGCCGATGATGGTTTAGTGTATCATCAGGGTAAGGATAGAGAGCAGGTTGCTGTGGAACTACAAACCGAACTCAATCGCATAAGTACTTGGTGTGATGAATCTGGGGCAATGGTCAACCCAAAAAAGGCAACAGTGACTTGGTTATCATTGAATAATCACATTGTCAACACTCCAACACCAACTGTAAAGCTGTGTTCAGAGACGGTGGAAATAACGCAGGCAATGAATTATCTGGGGATACGGTTTGATCGAAGCCTTGCTTATAATGAGCACATAGACCAGGTGATAACAAAGGCCAGTGGGGTTTGGCTGCGATGCGGGTGATGGCGGCAGCAGACTATGAGCAGCGCCATCTATGTCTTCTGTACCAGGGGCTGGTCATATCTGGTTTTGAGTATGCAATGGCAATCCTGACTCTCAGCCGTAAGCAGATAGCAAGGATGGAAAGGATACAGAATGAAGCTATGCGCATTATTCTTGGATGTACAAGAGATACAGCATTCAGGGCGATGCGCTACCTTCTTGATTTTCCAACCATTGAAGAGAGAATACAAGTTTGCAGAGCATGCGCCTACCTCAAAGTTAACGCCCACTGCATAGTGAAATTAGGAAGGTGAAGGGCAGCAGGTTAAAAATAGGACGGTCGTGGATGGGTCAACCTGAAGACATACTTCAAGAGGTGTGTTCACTTGAGGACTTAGAACCTGGCGAGGAGTGGGTACAAGTGCCAACAGATTTTTGCATCTCTCTCTCTCTCTCTCTCTCTCTCTCTCTCTCTCTCTCTCTCTCTCTCTCTCTCTCTATTACATAGGCACACACACACTCGCACATTAACTCTCTCTTTCTCTCTCATACTCCCTGATTCTCTCACCCACTCTACAGTGATGTACATGTGTTCATGTTATAAATTATAACATCAATTGGCATTCAAAATGGTAATATGAACATGAGAATACATAACATATATGGAATAGCATGTTACATGATATGCGTGCGCTTAAATCTCTCTCTCTCTCTCTCTCTCTCTCTCTCTCTCTCTCTCTCTCTCTCTCTCTCTCTCTTCTCACCAACAAACACCCATAGACACTCACAAACAATGCGCGCACACATACACACATTAACAAATCCATTCTTCCACTGTCTCTCTCTCGTTCGCTCACTCTCCCCTCTCTCTCTCCCCCCCTCTCTCTCTCTCTCTCTCTCTCTCTCTCTCTCTCTCTCGCAATCACTATTTCACCCATTAAGTAACTCTCTCCATCTTTCATTTACTCAATATCACACTCTCTTTCACTCTCACTCACACGCAGACAAACACCCTCTCGCTATCAAATACACACTCCCTCGCATACGCACGAAAACATATACACATACACACACGAGCATACACACAATATACACACGCAAATAAATTCATATCCCCACGCACACATACACACCCATATACACATACTTACACACACACACACACACACACACACACAAATACACATATACACACTCCCTCGCATACACTGCATGCATGCACACACACACACAAACATGCACACACACACACACACACACACACACACACATATATATATATATATATATATATATATATATATATATATATATATATATATATATATATGCCATGAGATGAATTACGCGAAACACAGCACGTGTGTCAAGTCGTGGAAACTAGAGGGATATTTGTGACACACAGTTGGAAAGCACAAGCTGGCGCCGCGAGCATTGGTGGGCGGAGCTAATGCGTCACGTGACGGCGCCCAGGCGAATGCCGAAAAAGCAGTGTGCTTGAGGTTTAGTTGGAGCTGGGACGTGACAAGAAAAAGATCGACTTAGAGATTTGTGAAAGTGTTTGAGTGTTCGAAAGTACTTCAAGGAATGGGAAGCTTCTGAGATGCAGTTGGGTGAAGATTGTGTCGATTGTGAACGACGAGAATGATGGAGCTACGCACAGAAGCTGTCGATTGATGTACGCAAACGTGATGGCTAGACAGCTGGCCCTGGTGTGACAACATGTCAACAAGAATGGCCGGCAGATACACTCCGTGACCAGAGCTGGTGGTTACGACATCATTTTGTGAGTAGTCATGTGTTAACCTGTAAATAGGTGGATAGATAACATATATTCTGTCAGACAGATCTGATGTAGCCATGATAGTCATCAGACGATTAGATGAGCAAGACATTATTATATTGATATTGATTATCATATTGATGGCAGACGGGGTGCTGGGCATAGGCAGAACGTGTAACGGTAGGATCCGGCGGTCTGTGCCAGACCCGTGTAGTACTGCGGCGCAATAAATATGCTTGTATTGTTTAAGGACGCGACTGACTTTTCTGTTGTGTGCATCTGAGATCTGAGAGTGATACAGGTTTTGTACGAGCCCAAGATAACCATTAAACCTAGACAATCCAAGATGGCGGACATTGGGCATTGACGTAGGCACGTGGCCCAAGTGTGTCTGGAGTAGTCATTCATCGCACAGACACGAGTCCGGCTCTTGGCATATATATATATATATATATATATATATATATATATATATATATATATATATATATATATATATATATATATGCACATACACACATATACACACGCACATACATATTAACATAGGCACACATGTATGCAGACATAAACACACATATAAACATACACACACAAGCACACATTTACACACACTTACACATACACACCCACACGCACATTCAGACATGCACACGCATACACACACATAACAACACGTATGGACACACATACACACCAACCCATCCACCCACTCACTTATTCACACATACTCTCTCTCTCTCTCACTCATTAACTTCTCATGCACTCTCTCACTCACCCACTGTCTCTCTCATGCACACTCACTCGCTCTCACACTCACCCACACACGCACATACACACAAATTCTCCCCCTCACTCACTAACTCACTCTCCTTTACTCACTCACTCACCTGACGGCTCTCTAACTCACACTCACTCACATAACACAACCTCTCTGTCACACTAACTCACTCTCTCACTCAATCTCTCACACATACGTGTACAGACATTCACTTACTCTTTCACCCTTGCAGGCACACGCGCTAAACACTCTCTCACTTTCTCTGTCTCATACTCACTCTCTCACTTACTTTCTTTCTCTTTCACTCTCTCACCCACTCTCTCACTCACACAGTGTAAAATGATAGTGAGAAAATGAAAAAATGATAGTGAAAAAGTGATAGTGAAAAAATGATACCAGTAGGTGGCAAGAGAAGGTCCACCAGAGAGACGAATGGAGACGGATTGTATTTGCAGCAAAGAACCTCAATGGCTCGGAACGCTGAAGAAGAAGAAGAAGAAGTAGGTG
Organism: Cepaea hortensis; assembly: GCA_963921405.1. Lineage (NCBI taxonomy): Eukaryota > Metazoa > Mollusca > Gastropoda > Stylommatophora > Helicidae > Cepaea > Cepaea hortensis. Next base: position 96,989,607 of record OY992894.1, read on the forward strand.
ACTTATGGAGGCATATAGTCGGTATGAAGTAAGTATTGAAAGAGTTTTCGGTTGAATGTGTAAGGACTCATTGGCGTTTTCAAATCTGGTGGAAGGCTATTCCACAAGTGAGCACCAGAATACGCAAGACATGTTTTGAATAAGTCCAATCTAGGCATAGGAACCTGTAATAAATTTAAGCGCTTGCTGTTCATTGCATTAGATTAAATTAACGGTAGAAGATACTCTGGGGTATTTTCAGATATAATTTTATTCACTAATTTGGCTTTGTTAAAAAGGAATCGCTTTCGAAGTGGTAGAAGTCTTAGATGACTATATAAGTTATTACTTTCAACGTGCTTTATGCCAGAAACTAGACGCATAGCGCGGTTTTGAAGCGAACACAGTCGTTTCATATTAGATTTAGGGCACCCATCCCAGACTGTGGAACAATAGTCGAGAGGTGATTGGATATAGCATGCATAGAATATTTTTCGTGTGCTTTCATCCAAGAAGTGCTGAATTTTAGTAAGTTGGTAAACTTTTTGTGCTATTCTCTTGGTGAGGGCGTGAGCATGAGAGCTCCAGTTTAGATGTCTGTCAATTAAAAGACCTAATGTTTTGTGTTCATGGTGATAGAGAGAGAGAGAGAGAGAGAGAGAGAGAGAGAGAGAGAGTGATAGAGAGAGAGATAGGGAGGGAGAGATAGAGAGAGATACAGAGAGAGAGAGAAAGAGAGAAAGAGAAAGAGATAGAGAGAGATGGAGAGAGAGAAAGAGAGAGATTGAAAGAGAGAGATTGAGAGAGATAGAGAGAGAGAGATAGAGAGACAGAAAAAGAGAGATTGAAAGAAGTCCGTCAGTAATAGTCTTGTCATGCATACGAATGTTTAGTGCGGGTGTTGGTATTTTGTCGCTTTCTTCGTCGCCTTCATGGTCGATTATTGTTGTACTGGCTGCTGTATCGTCTTGTTCGTTGTCCCTGTTGTAGTATGGTCTTAGCATATTGATGTGGAATATTTTGTGTTTGTCTTTAATTTGAATTTCATAGTCCACCGGTGAAATCTGTCTTAGTACCTTAAATGGTCCTTGCCAGGAATCGGTCAGTAACTGTCGGTCACTAGGTAGGAGCAGTAGTACGTCCTGTCCAGGTGTCAGTGTTATCGTCCTGTTTCCTTTGTGTGCATATTGTCTATACATCGCACCAGATTGTTTCTGTGCTTCTTTGGCAATAATACAAGATTTAATTATCCTTTCACACAATGATGTTACATATACGTATGATGATATGGGTTTAAGTATAGGAGTTGCTTCAGTTAACATGGAATGGTATATACTTAATGGGCCGCGTGGTTTGGCACCATAGATAAGTTCGAATGGAGAGAACCCAGTGCTTGATTGAGGGACCTCGCGATATGCGAATAATATGGCAGGCAAATAGATGTCCCAATTTTCGGGATGTTCTTGGGTGACTTTGGAAAGCATATGCTTTAGATCCCCGTTAAACTTTTCTATTACGCCTGTCGAGTGAGGATAGTACGGTGAGTTGAAACATTGTTTCACACCTAACATTTTAGTGAAAGCTTGAGTGGATGCAGCAATAAATTGACTTCCACGGTCGGATAGGATAGTATCAGGAAACCCTATCCTTGAAAATACATGGAAAAAGACGTCCATTATATCATTGGCAGTTATGTTCTTGAGAGGAATAGCTTCCGGCCATCGGCTACATAGATCAATAATTGTAACTATAAATCTATTTCCTCTAGATATTACATGATTTAGAGGACCTACGATGTCAACAGATATTTTCTCAAAGGGTTGACTGGCTAAATCTGTAACCTGTAATTCAGCCTGTGGGTGTTTCCCCTTTTTCACTAGTTTCTGGCAGATGTCACAACTTCTGCAATATTGTTTAATGTCATTATAGAATTTAGGCCAATAAAACTGTGACAACAATCTAGATCTGGTCTTTGAATACGCCATATGCCGTGCAAGAGGTATATCATGGGCAAGATGTAAGGCTTGCTTACGGTATTCTAATGGCAAAACAGTTTGCTCTGTGGTGGTGTCACCTCTGGTATAGTACCTAGTGAGGATGCAATTTTTGAGAGCAAAATGCCATCTTGCATTCTTAGTTAACCTTGGCTTTTGGCCTATCAGATTAAAATACTTATATAATGAAGGATCAGCCTTTTGGGCTGTTACAAAATTTTCCTTTATGGTTTTAGAAGGTAGTAATACTGGGCTTAGCATTTCTATTGCCTCAATTTGATCAATTTGTTCTTTCACTCTAGCAGCAGATCTAGTTACTGCGTTCACACTTTCAGTGATATGAGATGATGGTGGACTAATTGGATCAATGATTTCATGTGATGGTGAAACAATTGAATCAATGATTTCATGTGATGGTGATGCAATTGGATCACTGATTTCATGTGATGATAGTGCTGCATTAGCTAGCATACAATTATTTGATGATAACACACTTTCCATGATGACGTTAGATGGAGATGATGTTACATTATCATCAATACATGCAGATGTTATGGTGTTATGAGGCATCTCATTCACTTCGGGAAGGTTCCCAATGATAACATCACAACAAGGATTGGTTAATGCTGCGCATTTCACCTTCCCAGTGAGGAATGGAGTCTCAATGTATGCCCATGCCAATGGATACTTCTCGATATTTCCCGAGAATGTTCTGCATGTTACGTGCCTGCCCGTATAGTCTGTAGGCATTATGAAATCTCTTTTAAGACCTATAAGAGTGTTTCCGCTGTCTCGTAAGACTGTAGCAGGCTTGCTATTCACATACCCATGGTGGATGTTAATTCTGCCTTTGGAATCTATTACCAAATTGGCTTCCTCATTGGCAATAGGTATCGAGTGGCCGCATGTTAATAGGCCATCTTCATGGAACTGATTACAGATGGTACATTTTTGTGGATTAAATGTACCTATGGTCTGTGCTGAGTTCACAGGATGATTTTCAAGATGTTCTTCATCTGATGAAGAGCTATCAAACAAGGCGGCATTCGCCTCCCTGGTCATCTGTTTCCCTTTACAAGCATGACGCCAGTGGCCATAAGCTTTACAAAGGAAGCATTTGGTTAGCCGTTTGAAGTTTCTTCGCTCTTTATCTTGGTTATTTACATAGTTTTGCAAGTATGTTAGATATGCAGGGTTCTTATCGCACATCTCATTCCGGTGGTGAGGAAATTGGCAAAACCTACATTTCTCAGTAGTAGGCTTAAATGTCTTTTGCCTATTATATGTATCTGATTTTGATTTCTCATAGCTAGCAGCTGCTACGAAATTTATATCAGTTGCTCCACCAGCAAAACAATGTTTATTGGTTGTAAAATACGCCGACCCACGTTTCTCGATCTGCTCTACATTCATACACTCACTCTCTTGCAGAAATTTTGAAAATAATGGTGGAAGGGATGTGATGAGTTTATCCCTAAGGATGAGATCTTTCAATTTGTTAAAGTCATTATTAACTTTGGAAGCTGAAAGCCATTTGCTGAATATATCCTGTACTACAGAGATGTAGTCAGAGAACGTTTGAGTAGGTTTTGGAGTTAGTTTACTGAACTGTTCTCTGTAGCCTGCTTCATCTAACAGGAAATGTGACATAATTTTTGACTTTATGTACTGGTAATCTTTTCTGAGATCTTTAGGAATAGTCTCTATAACTTTTAGAATTTCCCCTGACAAACTTCTCATATACATGATGTTCCACTCAGATACTGGGATCTGGTAGTGGTCCATTAAAGTCTCAAAGTTTTGGGTGAAAGCTGCTATGCAGTCCCCCGAGGTATAATTTCTGACAATACCTTGGTACTTTTTGTACTGGTTTTCTTTTTCCAGTCTTTCAGATTTACGAGATTCTTTTTCATCAGATGTTTCAGCTTCAAGCTGTTTGATTTTCAGTTGGAGTTCAAGCTCTTCTCGTTTGCTTTGAGCTGATATTTCTGCTTTTTTTCAATTCGGCATCTATTTCTGACTGTTTAGTTTTTGCAGTCAACTCCAATTCTGCCTGTTTCACTGCCATTTCTGCCTTCTTCGTTTTTTTTGTCAACTCATCACCAGTTAACTTTAGTTTTAAACCCATCTCGATGAAGTCGTTTAGAGAGGACATGATGGAATGTTTCAATGAAAATGATTTCTCACACACGCAATTTTGTTATCAAGTGTTAGTAATGTAAACAATTTTTACAATATTTTTAACTTACAGCGTGTGCTCAAATTTGCATCCAAAAGTATATAAAAAGATAATACTCAAGTACTCTGGATACACTGAAGAATGGTGAAAACCCGGGCCAGGAACTTGTAGGGTCGCTACTTCCAGGACAAATGACCTCTACGGGTAACAGTTTCAGATGGCACAGACAACCTGGTTACTTTTGGAAGGAAATAAATTAGAATCTATGTCTGTGTGATGTGTATGCTTGTCAATTAAGTTCTGGTTAGGTTTGTATGACGTTATTGAGTGTTATTGAGTGTTATTGATGGTCGTAATGTCGTCGTTCAACAATTTTCACAAGTTGCTTTCTTTCCCGAACTTTCTGCTTCTACACGCTTTTTTTCTGTACACAACTACTTTCACGAAGACAAGTTAGCCATGTTTAAACGTTCAACAACTATGATGGTACATCACTTACACTTAGATTACACAATTTTATAGAGACAAGTTTCACAATCACTGATGCTTTTCCACGTTAACACATTCAAATGTATGTAATTTACGTTAGTATGTTCAATAAGGACGAGCGCCCACGTTCACACATGTCAGGGTCTTACAATATAATGAATCTGGCTCGCTGGACCTAACATATGCGAGACATACACAAGTACAGAATGATTTGATGGGACACACGGTAACACTAAGTTTGATGATTTTATTTACACTTTACATGCAACACAATCTAATTCGGCATGTGGCCATCACAAGGTGAATATCACAACCTATACATAATACATCAATGCACTCACAAACTCAAACCCACAGCTATGCAGTCTTTCTATCTTCTCACAAGAGCTACGAGCAATCGACATTCAGGCACAGAAACACAAGAGCCGCTTTCATACACGTCAGTCTCGTCCGATCCCCTAGCCGTGTCTGCCGTTTCCCGCTCACAGTGCTTGCCCTGTGGATTCGATCGCAGCGAGAATTGCATGCGTCACGCTTGTACTGACTTGACCGCTGACGGTCACTCTCTCTCTCGTCAGCGAGACCTGTGAATAGGTAACTGGTGTTCGCCTGGCAGGCGTAACGATGTCGCGGCATATCAATGGGGGATTATGACAGAGATTGAGAGAGAGAGAGAGACAGAGAGAGGGGCAGAGAGAGATAGAGAGATAGAGGGATATATATATATATATATATATATATATATATATAGAGAGAGAGAGAGAGAGAGAGAGAGTAATAGAGAGAGTAATAGAGAGAGATAGAGAGAGATACATAGAGAGAGAGGGAGGGAGAGATAGAGAGAGATACATAGAGAGAGATACATAGAGAGAGAGGCAGACAGAGAAAGAAAGAAAGAGATAGAGAAAGAGATAGAGATAGAGAAAGAGATAGAGAGAGATGGAGAGAGAGAAAGAGATAGATTGAAAGAGAGATTGAGAGAGAGATAGAGAGAACGACAGGTATAGAGAGTGATAGAGAGAGAGGGGATATATATATATATATATATATATAGAGAGAGAGAGAGAGAGAGAGAGAGAGAGAGAGAGGAGAGAGAGACAGACAGACAGACAGAGTGAGAGAGAGGGAAGGAGAGATAGAGAGAGATACAGAGAGAGACAGATAGAGAGAGTGATAGAGAGAGAGGGAGCGAGAGATAGAGAGAGATTGAAAGAGAGAGATTGAGAGAGACATAAAGAGAGATAGATAGAGATAGAGAGAGAAAGAGAGACAGAGAGAGATAGAGAGAGACAGAGAGAGAGAGGAGGATATATATATATATATATATATATATATATAGAGAGAGAGAGAGAGAGAGAAAGAGAGAGAGAGAGAGAGAGAGAGGAAGGAAAGATAGAGAGAGATACATAGAGAGAGGGAGAGAGAGATGGAGAGAGAGATAGAGATAGAGAGAGGTAGAGATAGAGAGAGATAGAGAGAGAGATAGAGAGATAGAGAGCGATAGGGAGGGAGAAAGAGAGAGATAGAGAGAGATAGTGAGAGAGAGAGAGATATAGAGAGAAAGAGAGAGATACATAGAGAGAGAGGGAGAGAGAGATGGAGAGAGATAGAGAGAGGTAGAGAGAGAGGTAGAGAGAGAGATAGAGAGAGAGATAGAGAGATAGAGAGCGATAGGGAGGGAGAAAGAGAGAGATAGAGAGAGATAGTGAGAGAGATAGAGAGAAAAAGAGAGATAGAGACAGAGATAGAGAGAGATAGAGAGTGAAAGAGACAGAGATAGATAGAGAGAGTGAGATATATAGATAGAGAGAGAGAGAGGTAGAGACAGAGAAAGAGAGATAGAGAGAGAGGGAGAGAGGGAGAGATGGCGAGAGATAGAGTTAGAGAGAGTGGGAGAGATAGAGAGAGAATAGAGAGATAGAGATAGTGAGAGAGTGAGAGATAGAGAAAGAGGTAGAGATAGAGAGATAGAGAGGGAGAGATAGAGAGGGAGAGATAGAGAGAGATAGAGAGAGATAGAGATAGAGAAAGATAGAGAGATAGAGATAGAGAGAGAGATAGTGAGAGTTACAGAGAGATACAGAGAGAGAGTTATGTCCCCTCGCTATATATAAAAAATTAATATTAAATAATATTAAGTGGCTGAAGGGCTTGCGAACGCGGTTTGTGAGCCCGTATACCCGGGTTCGAAACACGGCGGTGCTCGTATTTTCGAAAAAGGTATAGAGACCGGTCGTTCAGAAAGCAATGGCAAACTACTGAACGTAACACTTGCCTAGTACATCAACAGCAGCTGAAAATGCTGGTGTTGACTGCAACGTCCCGTAAGGGATACGCAACAAAATTTAAATTTAAAAATAATTGTTTGTACACTATCAAACTATGATAGTTGGCAGCACGGGAATGAGAATAAGACGTTTAGAAAATTTCATCTCAATCGGATGGACCATTCACGATGCATAAGGGACATACAGACAGACAGACAGACATTCTATTTTATATATATAGACTAGCTGATCCGGCCCGGCTTCGCCCAGTCCCTGATGGGGAGCATCTCATTTAATTCATATAAATAGTCATATAAGCTCCCGTTCCCATTCCCGACTATCTTTCTGTCTGTCTGTCTACCTGTCTATCTGTCTGACCCGGCCCGGCTTCCACAGCTCCTGGTGGGGAGCATCTCATTTAATTCATATAAGTAGTCATATAAGTTCCCGGTCCTGTCTGTCTGTCTGTCTGTCTTTCTGTCTGTCTGTCTGTCTGTCTGTCTGTCTGTCTGTCTGTCTGTCTGTCTGTCTGTCTGACCCGGCCCAGCTTCGCCCAGCCTCTGGTGAGGAGCATCTCATTTAATTCATATAAGTAGTCACATAAGCTCCCGTTCCCGTTCCCGACTATCTATCTGCCTGTCTGACTGTCTATTATTAGAAAGAGCACTTGAAAGATCTTTACATCTTCCCCCAACAATTAACTTGGGTAAATGGAGCCGCGGCAGTAACAGCAGAAGAAGAAAAAGAAGGGGGAGGAAAAGGGGGAAGGAGGAAGAGGAGCAGGAGGAGGGAGGAGGGGGGAGGAGGAGCAGGAGGGAGAGCAGGAGGGGAGGGGGAGGAGGGGGAGGAAGGAAGAAGGCGAGGAGGAGGCTGAGGGGGAGGCGGAGAGGGAGTGGGAGGAAGAGGAGAGGAAGGAGAGGGAGGAGGAAGAGGATTAGGGGGATCGATGAGGAGCGGGAGGAGGAGAAGGAGGAAGGGAGGAGGAGAAGGAGGAAGGGGGGAGGAGATGGAGGAGGAGGGGTGGAGGAGGAGGGTAGGAGGAGGGATTAGGGGAGGAGGAGATATTAAGATGAGGAGGGGAGGAGGAGGAGGGGATGGATAGGAGGAGGAGGATGAGAAGAGGAAGAGGAGGAGGAAGGGAGGAGGATGAGGGAGGAGAAGAAGGGGGAGGAAGAGGAGGGGTAGGAGGAGGGGAAGAGGAGGGATGAGGAGGAAGGCAGGAGGAGGGGGAGTGATAGAGAGAGAGGGAGGGAGAGATAACTAGAGAGAGAGAGAAAAAGAGAGAGATTGAAAGTGAGAGATTGAGAGAGAGATAGACAGAGAGAGAGAGACAGAGAGAGACAGAGGGATATATATATATATATATATATATATATATATATATATATATATATATAGAGAGAGAGAGAGAGAGAGAGAGAGAGAGCGAGAGAGAGACAGAGAGAGAGGGAGGGAGGGGTAGAGAGAAATACATAGAGAGAGATATTGAGAGAGATAGAGATAGAGAGAGGTAGAGAGAGAGACAGAGAGACAGAGAGATAGAGAGAGGGAGAGAGATACATAGAGAGATAGAGATAGAGATAGAGAGAGAGAGATGGAGAGAGATGGAGATAGAGAGAGGTAGAGAGAGGAAGAGATAGAGAGAGCGACAGAGAGACAGAGAGATAGAGAGAGAGATAGAGAGATAGAGAGAGATAGAGAGAGATTGAGAGAGACAGAGAGAGAGATAGAGAGAGATAGGGAGAGATAGAGAGAGAGAGACAGAGAGACAGAGACAGAGACAGACATTTTATATTTTACAAATATATACAAATTGAACTTGTAAAAAAAAAAGCAACAAAGGTTTAAATTATGTGTGGCCCTAAAAGGGGACTTAAGAAAGAAGAAAGAATAATTACAGTGTATTCAATACAGGAGGTTTATCTCCTCCTCCTATATTTGGAGGGTAGTTTGGAGGTTCGCTTAGTCTGTCGTGCAATCCTCCCTCTGCCTTTCTTGGAGGTCCAGCTATTATGGGGAAGGTTTTTGGTAGAAACATGTGTTGGAGCTAGTTAGTATATGCTGCTAGACCATGTTGTACTTACACCCAGAGGTTGGTGTGTTTGGGGGGGGGGGCGACTAGCTTTGTGTGCTCCGTGAACTTGTACACTTCTCTGTGAGGTCCGCGTTAAGAGCGGGCTTGTGCAAATGGTCTTCTAGTTGGACACTTCTCTGTGAGGTCCGCGCAATAACTTATTAACCTGGTGGTAGATGTCAATGAATCAGTGGTCAAGAGAGGTGTCTATATCAAGTGACGTAGACCTAGACAGAAGGACCCCTGCGTCCATGAACTTGTAGCCCATGATGTGAGCGCCGATTAACTCCTGAAGTACGAGCTATGGTGCCAGCACGTGTCCTCCTTCTAGAAGGCCATGGAGCCGCATGTAGGCCATGGTTGCCAGCACGGTTGTCCTCCTGAAGCAGGAACTTCCTGTGCGGATTCCTTCCTGAAGCAGGAAATGTCGGTGCGGCTTCCCTCCTGAAAAAGGAGTCCATTGTTCACTTGTTCAAGAGTTAATCCGCTCAAACACCATGGACTACTTTTTGATGACCTTGGTCTCCTCCTCTCTAAGTCAAGGTCACTTGAGGTGGATACTATTTACCACCTATTTATTTTCATCAGTTTAACAATTTTCCTGAATGAGCAAGAGTTCGCTACCTGTCCTGTCTTTGTGTGCGTGAGACTGAGCACTTGCGGGTTTGTCCGGTGGGCTACAGTTCTTAGATACCCAGAGACTTACTTAAAACCTAGACAAAACAATATAAAACAATTTCAAGTTGGTGTTGTGGCGGGTTTCACAGAAAAACTGAGCACCTGTAGATTTGTTCGATGTGCTACAATGCTAGGGAACGGGCGGGCGCAGCAGACACGTAACAACAAAACAAAACAAATATATTGTACAGGGCTAAAAACAAATACACAACAAAATTAAGACTCAAATAATTTCTACAACGCGTTTTGAACTGTGTTCTCAAGTCCTTCAGTTGGCCTTCCAGTTGCGCTTTGTCATTTTTGGTGAGTCGGTTGGTCGCCTTGTACTTTCTCCTGGATTCCTTATATGGTAGGTTAGACTTGATGGCGATTTTTTTGGCTTCTTTGCTGTCTTGGTGGCAGGGGCAGCCGCGGTACCTGGCACCGTGGTTGCCGAGGCAGTTGGCGCATTGTCTGTTATTGTTAGGCCTCCTGAAGTCCTTGTCGATCTTTGCAGGCTGGCACTGAATGTACGGATGAGTTCCAGAGCATTATCTGCAAACCAAAACATTCACTCTTGCTGCTACTACTACTTTTGTTACTTCAGCTACTACTACTGTTGTTGCTGCTGCTGCGACAACTACTGTTGTTACGGTTGCTGCTGCTACTACTTTTGTTACTGTTGCTACTACTACTGATGTTACCGCTGCTACTACTATTGTTGTTACTGCTGCTACTACTACTGTTGTTACTGCTTCTGCTACTACTATTTTTTCTACTGATGCTACTACTTTTTTTTTACTGCTAATACTACTAGTGTTGCTACTGCTGCTGCTGCTACTAATGTTGTTACTGCTGCTACTACTACTGTTGTTACTGCTGCTACTACTACTGATGTTACCGCTGCTACTACTACTGTTGTTACTGCTGCTGCTACTACTATTGTAGTTACTGCTGCTGCTACTACTAATGTTGTTATTGCTGCTACTACTACTGATGTTACCGCTGCTACTACTACTGTTGTTACTGCTGCTGCTACTAATGATGTTACTGCTGCTACTACTACTGTTGTTACTGCTGCTGCTACTACTGTTGTTACCGCTGCTACTACTACTGTTGTTACTGCAGCTACTACTACTGTTGTTACTGCTGCTGCTACTAATGATGTTACTGCTGCTACTACTACTGTTGTTACTGCTGCTGCTACTACTGTTGTTACCGCTGCTACTACTGCTGTTGTTACCGCTGCTACTACTACTGTTGTTACTGCTGCTGCTACTAATGATGTTACTGCTGCTACTACTACTGTTGTTACTGCTGCTGCTACTACTGTTGTTACCGCTGCTACTACTACTGTTGTTACTGCTGCTACTACTACTGTTGTTACTGCTGCTGCTACTACTGTTGTTACCGCTGCTACTACTACTGTTGTTACTGCTGCTACTACTATTGTTGTTACTGCTGCTGCTACTACTTTTGTTACTGCTGCTACTACTACTGTTGTTGCTGCTGCTGCTGCTACTACTGTTGTTACTGCTGCTACTACTGTTGTTACTGCTGCTGCTACTACTGTTGCTACTGCTGCTGCTAATACTGTTGTTACTGCTGCTACTACTACTGTTATTACTGTTGTTTCTGCTACTGGTGTTACTGCTACTACTACTTCTACTACTACTACTACTACTACTACTACTACTACTACTACTACTACTACTACTACTACTATTGTTACTGCTGTTGTTACTACTGCTACTACTACTGTTGTTACTGCTGCTACTACTGTTTTTAAAGCTGCTGCTGCTACTACTGTTTTTACTGCTGCTGCTACTACAGGTGTTACTGCTGTTGATAATACTGTTGCTACTGCTGCTACTACTGTTGTTACTGCTTCTACTGATGTTACTGCTGCTGCTGCTACTGTGGTTACTGCTGCTGCTACTACTGTTGTTACTGCTACTAATACTGTTGTTACTGCTACTGTTGTTACTGCTACTACTACTGTTGTTACTGCGGATACTACTAGTTGTTACGGCTGCTACTACTACTGTTATTACTGCTGCTGCTACTAATGTTGTTACTGCTAATGCTGTTGTTACTGCTGCTACTACAACTGTTGTTATTGCTACTACTAATGTTCTTACTGCTGCTACTATTATTACTGCTGCTACTACTACTGTTGTTACTGCTGCTGCTACTACTACTACTACTACTACTACTACTACTACTACTACTACTACTACTACTACTACTACTACTACTACTACTACTACTACTGTTGTTACTGTTGTTTCTGCTACTGTTGTTACTGCTACTACTACTGTTGTTACTGCTACTACTACTGTTGTTACTGATACTGCTACTACTGCTGTTGATACTGCTGCTGCTGTTGTTACTGATGCTGCTACTACTGTTGTTAATACTGCTACTACTACTGTTGTTACTGCTGCTGCTATTACTGTTCTTACCTCTGCTGCTACTACTACTATTGTTACTACTGCTACTACTATCGTTGTTACTGCTGCTACTACTACTGTTCTTACTGCTGCTGCTACTACTGTTCTTAAAGCTACTAATAGTACTACTGTTGTTACTGCTGCTGCTGTTGTTACTGCTGCTACTACTACTGTTGTTACTGCTGCTACTACTACTGTTAATACTGCTGCTACTACTGTTGTTACTGCTGCGACTACTACTGTTGTTACTGTTGCTGCTACTGTAACAGTAAAGGGAGTAGCTTAGGAGTAAAGAGTTAAGGAATGCTGCGCATTCCTTGACTAGTGGGAAAACCTCTACCTTCTACTGTACCATCCAAGTTCACATATTACCTACTGCAACACCATCAAAATGGAAAACTAATTTTCTTCCTTACTATGCTCAAAATTAACTCTACTATCCTCAACAACACTATTGCCTACCCTGTACCATCTGATTCTACACCAAACAAAATTCACCTGTCTATTTTAGACAAGCCATATTTCTATATGCTCCACCCGTAACTCTCCTAAGCCAAAACAATGCCATATGAGAGGTTGAGGTAAGGTTCAGAACTATAAAATTGGTAGTGTCTGTAATATACAGACACTTGGGGAATAGATAATATTTTTTGATGGTTGGTATTTGATGCTGTAGATAGCAGCGTAAAATGATACCATAATAACTGGTACTGGAGAAGATATAGTTATTTTAGACTTTATTACATAAAGTCTCAGATAACATAGGGGGGTAAAGGTGTGTGATTTAGCTGAGTGTGGTTTTTTTTTGTGTGGAAGAGTTCTACTGCTTCTTTTAAATTCCGGTGGCCACCGATTCTTTGTCTTCCTATCGTGTGAGAGTGATTTCAGGTTGATTGAAAATGGAGAATTAGTGGTGTTGGTGATGAAAATGGGGAGTTGAAATCCGAAGAGTACAGCGTTTGAAATTTTAAAGCGGATTGTTTATGAAATATAGAAGAAGTATTTAAGAAGATGTGTTATGATGTATTGTATAAAGTTGAAAATTAAATGTTATTAAAATATGTTATGTTTGTTGGAAGGGCCAGAAACGAAGAAGAAGTGGGTTGATATATAACACGGGAAAGAGTTAAAGAATAGAATATTTACTTAAGTAGAGTTGGTTTGGGGAGGATTTGAGGAATTATGAGAGGTAAGGAAAAAGAGGGAATAGAGTTAGGAAATATATGGAATTGTTGTTATTGTGGTATAGAGATGTAGAGTTAAGCGGTTAAGAGTTGGGGTTGAGATTTTTCAGGGAAAAATTCTCCTTGAAGAAGGGGAGGTATATGTAACAGTAAAGGGAGTAGCTTAGGAGTAAAGAGTTAAGGAATGCTGCGCATTCCTTGACTAGTGGGAAAACCATAGCTGGTGAACGTGTGTGCACGAATGAAGAAGTGTATCTAGGCTGGCACACACGTCACTTGGGGGACAGACAGCAAGCAAGAAAGTAAACATCAGGATTGGAGCAGACCACCATTATGTTGTACCTGAACGATTCGGCAAATAAAGAAGGTTTCTAGAACAACGGAGACTTGTTTACTATATGATCACGTGCCTGTATACAACCTGTTCTATAACATCACCACTGTAACACTACCACTACTGTTATTACTGCTGCTGCGAACTCTGTTGTTACTGCTGCTGCGACTACTACTGTTGTTACGGTTGCTGCTACTACTACTGTTGTGACTGCTGCTATTACTACTGTTGTTACTGCTAGCAATACTACTATTTTTACTGCTGCTACTACTGTTGTTTCTGTTGCTACTACTGTTGTTACTGCTGCTGCTACTACTGTTGTTACTGCTGCTACTACTACTGTTGTTACTGCTACTGCTACTACTGGTGTTACTGCTGCTGCTACTACTGTTGTTACTGCTGCTTCTGTTGTTACTGCTGCTACTGTTGTTACTGTTGCTTCTACTACTGTTGTTACTACTACTACAACTGTTGTTACTGCTGCTGCTACTTTTGTTGTTACTGCTGCTGCGACTACTGTTGTTACTGCTATTACTAATATTCTTACTGCTGCTACTACTGTTGTCACTGCTGCTACTACTACAGTTATTACAGCTGCTACTAACTACTACTGTTGTTACTGCTGCTACTAATGTTGTTACTCCTACCACTTTTGTTACTGCTGTTGCTACTACTGTATCTACTACTACTGTTGTTACTGCTGCTGCTGTTACGGTTGCTGCTACTACTGTTGTTACTGCTGCTGTTGTTGCTGCTACTACTGTTGTTACTGCTGCTGCTACTACTGTTGTTACTGCTGCTGCTACTACTGTTGTTACTACTGCTGCTACTACAGTTGTTACTGCTGCTACTACTGCTGTTATTGCTGCTGCTACTACTGTTGTTACCGCTGCTTCTAATACTGTTACTACTGCTGCTACTACTGTTGTTACTGCTGCTGCTGCTACTACTGTTCTTACTGCTGCTACTACTACTGTTGTTACTGCTGCTACTACTATCGTTGTTACTACTGCTACTAATACTGTTCTTACTGCTGCTGCTACTACTGTTCTTAAAGATACTACTAGTACTACTGTTGTTACTGCTACTGCTACTACTACTGTTGTTACTGCTGCTGCTGTTGTTAGGGCTGCTACTACTACTGTTAATACTGCTGCTACTACGGTTGTTACTGCTGCGACTACTACTGTTGTTACTGTTGCTGCTACCACTACTGTTGTTACTGCTGCTGCGACTACTGTTGTTACTGCTGCTGCGACTACTACTGTTGTTACGGTTGCTGATACTACTACTGTTGTTACACCTGCAATTACTACTGTTGTAACTGCTAGCACTACTTGTGTTTTTACTGCTGCTACTATTGTTGTTACTGCTGCTGCTACTACTGTTGTTACTGCTGCTACTACTACTGTTGTTACTGCTGCTGCTACTACTGTTGTTACTGCGGCTTCTGTTGTTACTGCTGCTACTGTTGTTACTGTTGCTGCTACTACTGTTGTTGCTGGTATAGTGGATATGACTTTATCCATGGCTATTAAATTTTTAAGTCTGTCAAAGTCTTTTCTTATGTTAGCTGCATTAAGCCACCTATTTAGTACACTTTGAACATTTGAGATGTAATCAATGAAAGTCTCACTAGGTTTTGGTTTTAAATTTGAGAACTGAACCTGATACCCAGGGGCATCAAGTAAAAAGTGTTGCATTATCCTATCATGGATGTACTGATAGTTAGATCTAAGATCAGTTGGTATTGATTCTATCACTTTAAGGGGCTCACCACTCAGGTTCTTCATATATATCATAGCCCACATATCTATTGGCACTTGGTGGTATTTAAACTGATACTAGACATTTTCTGTCCAGGCTGATATGGAATCTTCTTTACAGAATGGTTTAATAATATTTTTGTATTTATTGAACTTATTTTCTTCTTGTTGACTTTTTAGTTTACTAGCAGAGATCTCTACGTTTGAGCCTACATCCATACCTTTCATCTTTAATTGTGTCTCTGATTGTACTTGTATTTCTTTTTCCTTAACTCTTGCCATTTCATCTATATCTTTTTGCTTTAGTTCTCTCTCCTGATCTAATTGTTTTTGCTTTAGATCTATTTCCCTTTGTTTAATTTCCTTATCTTGTTCTAACTGTTTTAGTTTAATCTCCTTATCATGTTCTAACTGCTTTTGTTTGACTTCTAATTCTTTTTGTTTTGTTATCTCAGCTAGTTCTTTCTGGTGTTGTCTTTCCCGTGCGCGTTCATCTTTTTCCGCATCCTCTTTTCGTGCACGTTCAGTTCTCTCAGCATCTTTTGCTTCTTTAAATTTTTGATCAGCATATTGCTCTAGATCTTTTCCTGTGTATTGTAATTCTTTGCCTGCTTTTATGAAATCAGCTAAAGTTGCCATGTTGTTGGGAGCTTAGATAGATTTGACAGGCACTCAAATATCTACTCACTTATTTATCTTAGATAGGGCTTATTTATCTTAGATCTGTTATGTTTCTTAATCTCTGAGCACTACAAAATGTACTCTTAGTTTATAACCTGGAAAATTTTATCCTGAAAAACAGAGCACAAAAATATGCTAATGCATCACACGCTGAAAAAGAGATGCATTATTAATCACATTGCATGCCAAATATGTTGAGTATACTCATCTTAATGGTTCAGAAAATCAGGAACACTCGTTTGGCAACTCAGGTCTTCTCGTTTGGCACTTCGGTATACGCACGAGTTATTTCTCTACTCAGTTGTTGTTCACCCTGGTTCACAGAGCAGCAACAATTAATAACTTGCAAACGACATATAATTCTTGACAATTAGTTACAATCACAATGACATGCCCCCCCCCCCCGGACAAATCTAATGTAGTTTAATTAATATTAAATGTCAATGTCCTGTCTTCGTTCTAACGTCTTATGCCTTTCGTTCCTAATCTAGTTTAATCTATGGAAGTGTTGTGCAAACCAAGTCTAATTTGCATAGTCAAAAGTAGTGCCATCGCGACGGTAACCAAATAGAATAAGTACGAAAAAAATTCAATAACTGCTTTGAAATAAATATAAATGTAGTAATAATGTTTAAATAAATAAATATATTCATTCAGTAACTTAAATCAATAAATAATATTTACTATAAAGCACAGATTCAGGCGGGCAGCAGCTTGGCGATTTGTAAACAATCAGATGCTGAATGCCAGTGGCGTAAAACGACTGCGTGTCAATCGCAATACGTCAGAGGCGCAGCGCTATTTTTAGCTTGCAAAAATCGATAATGTCGCCGGCATGTGTATCGCTCCGCCATGAATCATATTTGATTATTATTCATAAACAAATAAATAACTAAATAAATAAATGAAAGAGAATCATAACATCAATACTTACAACTTCGAAGAACACATGATTTAAGTATATAATATTTCAATAAACACAAATAAACACAATTTCGTCACGATAGGCACAGCTCAGCTTGCAACTTGTTCTAGTCTGCACACGTCATCGTCACTGACACAAATTAAACCCTGTAATTCACCACTAATAACCTTAGTCTAGAGCTGTGGATGAGTGTAGTGGCTTGAACATTCGTTCAAGCCTCACTTCTGACACCACATTAATCCTAGCCTGTCAGCAACCGCTGTTTCAGGCATCACAGGATTACTTCTCTCGCACCACACAAGAAACTTGCAAGCCGTGTGAGAGGAAATGAATGATACATTTTATTGCCGTTGGCTCTTTACATTTACACAACAGTCGCTATCAAATCACACATAAAGCCACAGAATTGCCTATCACTAGTTTCCTAACCCTATTGCTAATCTATATCTATTGGCTACAAAAAACTCCTATCGACACTAAACGGTGCACCCGCTACGAAGTCAGTCCCCAGTCTGACTTTCCTACCTCGCGTGGCTACACAGCACGCGGAAGGACCTTGTACGTCCTTCGGCTTTTTGCGTGCGGTCACACTCAGCACGCTTATCGCAGCCGACTCTAGTTGAGTGGCAATTCCACTTCTCCGTGGCTATCACGTAAGTGTGATTCTGCCGTGGCCAGAGTACTAACTCATGAGAGAACTAGATAATAGTCCCCCTTCCTATCACCTACCCTGCACTCATATTGGGGCACTGTGTTATCTCTAATCTACTTGAGGTTGACCACTCTTCCCGGTGGTCTTCTATCTTTAGGCAGACCTCAGACCTATATACTTCAGTCTTTGACACTACTACTACTGTTGTTACATCTGCTGCTATTACTGTTGTTACTGCTGCTGCGACTACTGTTGTTACTGCTACTACTAATATTCTTACTGCAGCTACTACTGTTGTCACTGCTGCTACTACTACAGTTATTACAGCTGCTACTAACTACTACTGTTGTTACTGCTGCTACTTATGTTGTTACTGCTACTACTGTTGTTACTGCTGCTGCTACTACTGTTTCTACTACTACTGTTGTTACTGCAGCTGCTGCTGTTCTTACGGCTGCTGCTACTACTGTTGTTACTGCTGCTGTTGTTGCTGCTAATACTGTTGTTACTGCTGCTGCTACTACTGTTGTTACTGCTACTGCAACTACTACTGTTGTTATTGCTGCTACTACTACTGTTGTTACTGCTGCTACTACTGTTGTTACTGCTGCGACTACTACTGTTGTTACTGTTGCTGCTACCATACTGTTGTTAATGCTGCTGCGACTACCGATGTTACTTCTGCTGCGACTACTACTGTTGTTACGGTTGCTGCTATTATTACTGTTGTTACTGCTGCTATTACTACTGTTGTTACTGCTAGCACTACTACTGTTTTTACTGCTGCTACTACTGTTGTTACTGCTGCTACTACTACTGTTGTTACTGCTGCTACTACTACTGTTTTGACTGCTGCTACTACTACTGTTGTTACTGCTGTTTCTGTTGTTACTGATGCTACTGTTGTTACTGTTGCTGCTACTACTGTTGTTACTGCTACTACTACTGTTGTTACTGCTGCTGCTACTACTGTTGTCACTGCTGCTGCGACCACAGTTATTACAGCTGCTACTAACTACTACTGTTGTTACTGCTGCTACTAATGTTGTTACTGCTACTACTGTTGTTACTGCTGCTGCTACTACTGTTTCTACTACTACTGTTGTTACTGCTCCTGCTGCTGCTGTTTCTACGGCTGCTGCTACTATTGTTGTTACTGCTGCTGTTGTTGCTGCTAATAATGTTGTTACTGCTGCTGCTACTACTGTTGTTACTGCTGCTGCTTTTACTGTTACTGCTTCTATTACTACTTTTGTTACTGCTGCTGCTACTACTGTTGTTACTGCTACTACTGTTGTTACTGCTGTTGCTACTACTGTTGTTACTGCTACTACTGTTGTTACTGCTGCTGCTACTACTGTTGTTACTGCTACTACTAAAATTCTTACTGCTGCTCATGTTGTTACTGCTGCTGCTACAACAGTTGTCACTGCTGCTACTATTACAGTTTTACAGCTGCTACTACTACTACTGTTATTACTGCTTCTACTACTACTGTTGTTACTCTTGTTACTGCTGCTACTACTACTACTGTTGTTACTGCTTCTACTACTACTGTTGTTACTCTTGTTACTGCTACTGTTTTACTGCTGCTGCTACTACTGATGTTACTGCTGCTGCTACCACTACTGTCGTTACAGCTACTACTACTGTTGTTACAGCTACTGCTACTAATACTGTTGTTACTGCTGCTGCTACTTGTTACTGCTGCTACTACTACTGTTGTTACTGCTGCTGCTACTACTACTCTTGGTACTACTGCCGCTACTAATTTTGTTTCTGCTGCTACTGTTGTTACTGCTGCTGCTGCTGCTACTACTACTACTACTACTACTACTACTACTACTACTACTACTACTACTACTACTACTACTACTACTACTACTACAACAGTTGTTAGTGTTGTTACTGCTACTGTTGTTACTGCTGCTACTACTGTTGTTACTGCTGCTGCTACTAGTACTACTACTGTTGTTTATGCTACTACTACTACTGTTGTTACTGCTGCTGCTACTACTACTGTTGTTACTGCTGCTACTACTACTGTTGTTACTGCTGTTACTACTACTGTTGTTACTACTGCCGCTTCTACTAATGTTGGTATTGCTGCTACTACTACTGTTGTTACTGCTGCTGCTACTATCGTTGTTACTACTGCTACTACTACTGTTCTTACTGCTGCTGCTACTACTGTTCTTAAAGCTACTACTAGTACTACTGATGTTACTGCTACTGCTACTACTACTGTTGTTACTGCTGCGACTACTACTGTTGTTACTGTTGCTGCGACTACTACTGTTGTTACTGCTGCTGCGACTACCACTGTTGTTACGGTTGCTGATACTACTACTGTTTTTACTGCTGCTACTACTGTTGTTACTGCTGCTACTACTACTGTTGTTACTGCTGCTACTACTACTGTTTTTACTGCTGCTACTACTACTGTTGTTACTGCTGTTTCTGTTGTTACTGATGCTACTGTTGTTACTGCTACTACTACTGTTGTTACTGCTGCTGCTACTACTGTTGTCACTGCTGATGCGACCACAGTTATTACAGCTGCTACTAACTACTATTGTTGTTACCGCTGCTACTAATGTTGTTACTGCTACTACTGTTGTTACTGCTGCTGCTACTACTGTTTCTACTACTACTGTTGTTACTGCTCCTGCTGCTGCTGTTTCTACGGCTGCTGCTACTACTGTTGTTACTGCTGCTGTTGTTGCTGCTAATACTGTTGTTACTGCTGCTGCTACTACTGTTGTTACTGCTGCTGCTTTTATTGTTGTTACTGCTTCTATTACTACTTTTGTTACTGCTGCTGCTACTACTGTTGTTACTGCTACTACTGTTGTTACTGCTGTTGCTACTACTGTTGTTACTGCTACCACTGTTGTTACTGCTGCTACTACTACTGTTGTTACTGCTACTACTAAAATTCTTACTGCTGCTCATGTTGTTACTGCTGCTGCTACAACAGTTGTCACTGCTGCTACTATTACAGTTTTTACAGCTGCTACTACTACTACTGTTGTTACTGCTTCTACTACTACTGTTGTTACTCTTGTTACTGCTACTGTTTTACTGCTGCTGCTACTACTGATGTTACTGCTGCTGCTACCACTACTGTCGTTACAGCTACTACTACTGTTGTTACAGCTACTGCTACTAATACTGTTGTTACTGCTGCTGCTACTTGTTACTGCTGCTACTACTACTGTTGTTACTGCTGCTGCTACTACTACTGTTGGTACTACTGCCGCTACTAATTTTGTTTCTGCTGCTACTGTTGTTACTACTACTACTACTACTACTACTACTACTACTACTACTACTACTACTACTACTACTACTACTACTACTACTACTACTACTACTACTACTACTACTACTACTACTAATACTACTACTACTAATACTACTACTACAGTTGTTACTGTTGTTACTGCTACTGTTGTTACTGCTGCTACTACTGTTGTTACTGCTGCTGCTACTAGTACTACTGCAATTTCTTTTCTTCGGCCTCCATTTGCATCTTCATTTTCTTTTCTTCGGCCTCCATCTGCAATTTCTTTTCTTCGGCCTCCATTTGCATTTTTTTGGCTCGTCCAAATCTCTCTTTTTGGACTTACTATCAAACCTTCCAAGGTTGAAATAGGTTATACACAAATAGACTTCCTTGGTCATAGAATTTCTGAAGGTAAATTGTTGACTGATGATAAAATTGTGTCCAAGATTCTGAATCTAGAAGTGCCTACCACGAAGAAACAAATTAGGAGTTTACTAGGTCTTATTAACTACTATTCTAAATTCATTCCACATTGGGCAGAACTCACCTCAGTCTTTTCTGATATGTTAACTAAAGATCATCCATCAAAAATTTGTAAAAGTACCAGCTTAGATAATGCAATGTGTAGATTGAAACATATTTTTTCTAATCCACCAGTCTTACGATTACCCAACATAAATTTACCCTTTATTTTGACCACAGATGCTAGCGCTATCGCAATAGGAGGATGCTTGATGCAGGAGGTGGATGGCATAAGACACCCAATTCTCTACGTCAGCCGCAAGCTAAAGAAAGCTGAGACTCGTTATGCCACAGTCGAATTGGAGGCTTTAAGCCTATTGTTCTGTATATTGAGGTTATCTAAGTTCCTCTTAGGTAGTCATTTTGTGGTCCTCACAGACAGTTCGCCATTATTAGTCCTTAACCATGGGTCGCCCAAAAACCACCGGTTACAAAGATGGTGTCTTCTACTTCAGGATTTCGACTTTGAAATACGCCATATCAAGGGCACCGATAACATTATGGCTGACCTATTATCACGGCAAACAAATGCGCCAGTAGAATGACTCTTATCACATCGACCATTAGCCATACTATAAACTGTGATACTTTTAGTCGGTTGCATATAACAGTGTAACTCTACACCTGCTAGAGTACTCTCAGTGATTAGGTTAATTACAACACCCATGAACATGATACGTTAAGAGCTATACTTTAAGAACTATACCATCAAGTGCCTAAGCTCTAGAACGACTCCAGCAAGAAACAGTAACTGTGTTTGTTTCAACCAATAATATCAACCAGTGAAAGAACTCTGAACACTGTAATATTTCATACGGGACATGGAAAAGAATCCATACTTGCTGTTGCTACGAAACTTTGCAAACAGCCGAAATAGAACGACATCGACTACAACACTCAAGAGACAGCCATACTAACTTTAACATTCATGGCATAACACGCTAACAACAGGACGGCAACGCGCACATCATCGTTGGAGTTAGTTAGTTAATTAATTAATTACTTTAGTATTAAATATGTATTATATTTGCATGAATGATGTATATAAATTGTGTTAACCTGTAATTTGTACATATTCTACTTTAATATTACAGGCGGTGCCATTCATAGGCTAAAGAACCGTCCTATACAATTGTCTCTATTTAAATTATAACCTAGTTTTCGTTCATCGTACAAAAAGTACGTATTTTCTTAAAGGTCAAATATCGCCTAGTCCATTTTTTCTAAGGGCAATAACACTTACCTCAACTTTAATTATATATTTTAACCAAATACTATGTTGAATGAAAGGTGACTGAATGACTGCGTGAAAGGATTAAATGAGAGAACGATACACTTGGCGGACAAATTGTACGCAAAACGTATTTATTGTAATTTGTCTGCGTCTTTCATGTAAAAGTGCATGACTTGTCTAATTTGTGAATACATGTGTAGAACTTAGTTTAATAGTGAGTTTAACTTAGTAGGTAGTTAATATACTTAGTTTAGCACTTAGGATACATCTAAGCACCACTACTTGGAATACCTAGTCATGTATTGCACACAGTGCAGTGATTCATGATTGAGGTTATCCCAACTCGTGACGCTTGGAAATACGCCACACATTCAGCACACACATTACACAAACCTTAAAACTCAACACTACCAATTTAAAATACAGTCACTTTATTAGAAACATCAACTTATTAGTCAAACACACTAACAAGCCAACAGGGACACATGTAGTCTGAGGGGGATAAAATAACATCGTAACTACATATGTAGCATTATATAACATACGAGAGTAAAAGTGTATTGAAATGCACACACAAATCAAGATTTGAAAGTGTACTTAACTAGCCAGGACTTCGGTCTTGTTAACTCTCTTTAATACAGAGGTTAATTGTCTGGGTACCAGTTGGGTACCATGAGAAGGGCGGGTTGCAAATACAACCACTAAAACGTCACGTAACTTCGGTCTGATAAGCATTGTTAAGGACACAGGAGACAGAGTGATCTCTTTACCAAATCAGAGAAGTGGTGTATGGGAGAATACATGAGTTTTAATGCCAGTATGTGGGTTACCAGGTTACTGTCCACCAAACTACAAACACTAACTTTATGTGATTCGGTGACAGAATTAGAACAGATCTAATTACCCAATAACAAACCATATCAGGGAGGAGGGGGGAATCCTGTCACCGCCTCACCTTTACATATAGTATTAGAGGGCTGCAACTCCAGCCCAAGGGAGAGAAGCGAGTCGCTCAGGACCCGAGTAATCTAGAGCCTTCTCGAAAGACTGGTCAGCGAGTCCATGGTTCCGTGGACACTGATGTGGCCCGCCTAAAGCGGGGTCCACGAGGAACTCGGACAGAGTTACCGCCCGTGTCGGATTGGGACACGCGGAGACCGGCAGAGGACAGACGGACTTGAGAGAGACAACATGGCCTGCCTGAGAGGGACTCAATAGATATTCATAGATATATATATACATAGGCTAGATAGTGTGCTAGATGGTTGTATGACAACTCTGTGTTTGATGTTAACTATAAACTACCTGTGATATGTAATATGCGCCAACGCATACTGTATATGTATAAACAATAAATATTATTCGAATTCATAGCGAACAGATTTGTTGTTGCCTGTATGAACCCAGGTTCAGTTACCTAGATAAGAGCAAGATGATGACACTGTTGTTTATGCTACTACTACTACTGTTGTTATTGCTGCTGCTACTACTACTGTTGTTACTGCTGCTACTACTACTACTGTTGTTACTGATGCTACTACTACTGGGTTACTGCTGCTGTTACTACTACTGTTGTTACTACTACTGTTGTTACTACTGCCGCTTCTACTAATGTTGTTACTGCTGCTACTACTACTGTTGTTACTGCTGCTGCTACTATCGTTGTTACTACTGCTACTACTACTGTTCTTACTGCTGCTGCTACTACTGTTCTTAAAGCTACTACTAGTACTACTGTTGTTACTGCTGCGACTACTACTGTTGTTACTGTTGCTGTTACCACTACTGTTGTTACTGCTGCTGCGACTACTGTTGTTACTGCTGCTGCGACTACTACTGTTGTTACTGTTGCTGATACTACTACTGTTTTTACTGCTGCTACTACTGATGTTACTGCTGCTGCTACCACTACTGTCGTTACAGCTGCTACTACTACTGTTGTTACAGCTACTGCTACTAATACTGTTGTTACTGCTGCTGCTACTTGTTACTTCTGCTACTACTACTGTTGTTACTGCTGCTGCTACTACTACTGTTGGTACTACTGCCGCTACTAATTTTGTTTCTGCTGCTACTGTTGTTACTGCTACTACTACTACTACTACTACTACTACTACTACTACTACTACTACTACTACTACTACTACTACTACTACTACTACAGTTGTTACTGTTGTTACTGCTACTGTTGTTACTGCTGCTACTACTGTTGTTACTGCTGCTGCTACTAGTACTACTACTGTTGTTTATGCTACTACTACTAATGTTGTTACTGCTTCTGCTACTACTACTGGTGTTACTGCTGCTGCTGCTACTACTACTGTTGTTACTGCTGCTACTACTACTGGGTTACTGCTGCTGTTACTACTACTGTTGTTACTACTACTGTTGTTACTACTGCCGCTTCTACTAATGTTGTTACTGCTATAACTACTACTGTTGTTACTGCTGCTGCTAATACTACTGTTGTTACTGCTGCTACTACTAATGTTCTTACTGCTGCTGCTACTACTGTTCTTAAAGCTACTACTAGTACTACTGTTGTTACTGCTACTGCTACTACTACTGTTGTTACTGCTGCGACTACTACTGTTGTTACTGCTGCTGCGACTACTGTTGTTACTGCTGCTGCGACTACTACTGTTGTTACGGTTGCTGATACTACTACTGTATTTACTGCTGCTACTACTGATGTTACTGCTGCTGCTACCACTACTGTCGTTACAGCTACTACTACTGTTGTTACAGCTACTGCTACTAATACTGTTGTTACTGCTGCTGCTACTTGTTACTGCTGCTACTACTACTGTTGTTACTGCTGCTGCTACTACTACTGTTGGTACTACTGCCGCTACTAATTTTGTTTCTGCTGCTACTGTTGTTACTGCTGCTGCTACTACTATTACTACTACTACTACTACTACTACTACTACTACTACTACTACTACTACTACTACTACTACTACTACTACTACTACTACTACTACTACTACTACTACTACTACTACTACTACTACTACTACTACAGTTGTTACTGTTGTTACTGCTGCTACTATTGTTGTTACTGCTGCTGCTACTAGTACTACTACTGTTGTTTATGCTACTACTACTACTGTTGTTACTGCTGTTGCTACTACTACTGTTGTTACTGCTGCTGCTACTACTACTGTTGTTACTGCTACTACTACTGTTGTTACTGCTGCTGCTACTACTGTTGTTACTGCTGCGTAACTACTGTTGTTACTGCTGCTATTACTACTGTTGTTACTGCTAGTACTACTGCTGTTGTTACTGCTGCTACTACTGTTGTTACTGATGCTGCTACTACTATTCTTACTGCTGCTACTACTAATGTTGTTACTGCTACTAATGTTGTTACTGCTGCTGCTGCTACTGCTGGTGTTACTGCTGCTGCTACTACAGTTGTTACTACTGCTGCTACTACTGTTGTTACTGCTACTACTGTTGTTACTGCTGCTATTACTACTGTTGTTACTGCTAGCACTACTACTGTTGTTACTGATGCTACTACTGTTGTTACTGCTGCTACTACTACTGTTGTTACTGCTGCTGCTACAGTTGTTACTACTGCTGCTTCTACTGTTGTTACTGCTACTACTGTTGTTACTGCTGCTATTACTACTGTTGTTACTGCTAGCACTACTACTGTTGTTACTGATGCTACTACTGTTGTTACTGCTGCTATTACTACTGTTGTTACAGCTGCTACTGCAACTACTGTTGTTACTGCTGCTAATACTACTACTGTTGTTACGCTACTACTACTACTACTACTACTACTACTACTACTACTACTACTACTACTACTACTACTACTACTACTACTACTACTACTACTACTACTACTACTGATGTTACGCTATTGCTACTACTGTTGTTACTGTTGCTACTACTACTGTGTTACTGCTACTGTTACTACTACTGTTATTACAACTGCTGCGACTATTACTGTTGTTACTGCTGCTGCTACTACTACTGTTGTTACTGCTGCTACTACTACTGTTGTTACTGCTGCTACTACTACTGTTGTTACTGCTAATGCTACTACTACTACTGTTGTTACTGCTACTACTACTACTACTGTTGTTACTGCTAATGTTACTACTACTACTACTGTTGTTACTGCTGCTACTACTACTACTGTTGTTACTGCTAATGCTACTACTACTACTGTTGTTACTGCTAATGCTACTACTACTACTGTTGTTACTGCTAATGCTACTACTACTACTGTTGTTACTGCTACTACTACTACTGTTGTTACGGTTGCTGCTACTACTACTGTTTTTACTGCTGCTGCTACTACTACTGTTGTTACTGCTGCTACTACTACTACTGTTGTTACTGCTGCTACAACTATTGTTTCTGCTGATGCTGCTACAACTACTGTTGTTACTGCTGCTACTACTACTGTTGTTACTGTTGCTACTTCTACTGTGTTACTGCTACTGTTACTACTACTGTTGTTACTACTGCTGCGACTACTACTGTTGTTACAGCTGCTACTGCAACTAATGTTGTTACTGCTGCTATTACTACTACTGTTGTTACGCTACTACTACTACTACTACTACTACTACTACTACTACTACTACTACTACTACTACTACTACTGATGTTACGCTACTGCTACTACTGTTGTTACTGTTGCTACTACTACTGTGTTACTGCTACTGTTACTACTACTGTTGTTACAAATGCTGCGACTATTACTGTTGTTACTGCTGCTGCTACTACTACTGTTGTTACTGCTGCTACTACTACTGTTGTTACTGCTGCTACTACTACTGTTGTTACTGCTAATGCTACTACTACTACTGTTGTTACTGCTACTACTACTACTACTGTTGTTACTGCTAATGTTACTACTACTACTACTGTTGTTACTGCTGCTATTACTACTACTGTTGTTACTGCTACTACTACTACTACTACTGTTGTTACTGCTACTACTACTACTACTACTACTGTTGTTACTGCTAATGTTACTACTACTGTTGTTACTGCTAATGCTACTACTACTACTGTTGTTACTGCTAATGCTACTACTACTACTGTTGTTACTGCTAATGCTACTACTACTACTGTTGTTACTGCTGCTACTACTACTACTGTTGTTACGGTTGCTGCTACTACTACTGTTTTTACTGCTGCTGCTACTACTACTGTTGTTACTGCTGCTACTACTACTACTGTTGTTACTGCTGCTACAACTACTGTTTCTGCTGATGCTGCTACAACTACTGTTGTTACTGCTGCTACTACTACTGTTGTTACTGTTGCTACTTCTACTGTGTTACTGCTACTGTTGTTACTACTGCTGCGACTACTACTGTTGTTACGGCTGCTGCTACTATTACTGTTGTTACTGCTTCTGCTACTACTACTGTTGTTACTACTGCTACTACTACTACTGTTGTTACTGCTGCTACTACTACTGTTGTTACTGCTAATGCTACTACTACTACTACTGTTGTTACTGCTACTACTACTACTGTTGTTACTGCTAATGCTACTACTACTACTGTTGTTACTGTTGCTACTACTACTGTTGTTACTGCTAATGCTACTACTACTACTGTTGTTACTGCTAATGCTACTACTACTACTACTGTTGTTACTGCTAATGCTACTATTACTACTGTTGTTACTGCTGCTACTACTACTACTGTTGTTACGGTTGCTGCTACTACTGCTGTTGTTACTGCTGCTGCGACTACTACTGTTGTTACTGCTGCTACAACTACTGTTGTTACTGCTGCGACTACTACTGTTGTTACTGCTAGAACTACTACTGTTGTTACTGCTGCTGCAACTTCTGTTCTTACTGCTGCGACTACTACTGTTGTTACTGCTGCTGCAACTTCTGTTGTTACTGCTAGAACTACTACTGTTGTTACTGTTGCTGCAACTTCTGTTGTTACTGCAGTTACTACTACTTTTGTTACTGCTGCTACTACTACTACTGATGTTACTGCAGTTACTACTACTGTTGTTACTGCTGCTACTACTACTGTTGTTACTGCTACTACTACTACTTTTGATACTGCTACTACTACTGTTCTTACTGCTTCTTCTGTTGTTACTGCTGCTACTGTTGCTGCTACTACTGTTGTTACTGCAAATATTACTGTTGTTACTGCTGCTGCTACTACTGTTGTTACTGCTGCTGCTACTACAGTTGTTACTACTGCTGCTACTACTGTTGTTACTGCTACTACTGTTGTTACTGCTGCTATTACTACTGTTGTTACTGCTAGCACTACTACTGTTATTACCGATGCTACTACTGTTGTTACTGCTGCTACTACTACTGTTGTTACAGCTGCTACTGCAACTACTGTTGTTACTGCTGTTACTGCTACTACTGTTGTTTCGCTACTACTACTACTACTACTACTACTACTACTACTACTACTACTACTACTACTACTACTACTACTACTACTACTACTACTACTACTACTACTACTACTACTGATGTTACGCTACTGCTACTACTACTGTTTTTACTGCTGCTGCTATTACTGTTGTTACTGCTGCTACTACTACTGATGCTGCCGCTGCTACTACTGTTGTTACTGCTGCTGCTGCTACTACTGTTGTTACTGCTGCTACTACTATTGTTACTGCTAGTACTACTACTGATGTTACCGCTGCTATTACTGCTGTTGTTACTGCTGCTACTACTACTGTTGTTACTGCTGCTACTACTACTGTTGTTACTGCTACTACTACTGTTGTTACTGCTGATGGTACTACTTTTGTTACTGCTGCTACTACTACTGTTGTTAATGCTGCTGCTGATGCTGTTACTGCTGCTGCTACTACTGTTGTTACTGTTGCTGTTGTTGCTGCTACTACTGTTGTTACTGCTGCTTCTACTACTGTTGTTACTGCTGCTACTACTGTTGTTACTGCTGCTACTTCTACTGTTAATACTGCTGCTGCTACTACTACTACTGTTGTTACTGCTACTACTACTGTTGTTACTGCTGCTGCTACTACTGTTGTTACTGCTGCGTAACTACTGTTGTTACTGCTGCTATTACTACTGTTGTTACTGCTAGTACTACTACTGTTGTTACTGCTGCTACTACTGTTGTTACTGATGCTGCTACTACTATTCTTACTGCTGCTACTACTAATGTTGTTACTGCTACTGCTACTAATGTTGTTACTGCTGCTGCTGCTACTGCTGGTGTTACTGCTGCTGCTACTACAGTTGTTACTACTGCTGCTACTACTGTTGTTACTGCTACTACTGTTGTTACTGCTGCTATTACTACTGTTGTTACTGCTAGCACTACTACTGTTGTTACTGATGCTACTACTGTTGTTACTGCTGCTACTACTACTGTTGTTACTGCTGCTACTACAGTTGTTACTACTGCTGCTTCTACTGTTGTTACTGCTACTACTTTTGTTACTGCTGCTATTACTACTGTTGTTACTACTAGCACTACTACTGTTGTTACTGATGCTACTACTGTTGTTACTGCTGCTACTACTACTACTACTACTACTACTCCTACTACTCCTACTACTACTACTACTACTCCATCCATCCATCATGTGCCATGCCGGTAAGCGTGGGCGGTCATGTTCTGCCATCTCACTCGATCAACAGAGTCGTGGATCAGTTCCGTGTTTCTGTCTCGACCATGCCACAAGGCCAAGCCATCCAGATACTTGTTTCTAGGTCTTCCCCTTGGTCTGTTCCCCTCGATCTTACCAGTTGTCACCAAGTTCTCCAAATCATTTCTTCTCATAACATGCCCAAAAAATTGTGACTGTCTACGTCTAATGTCTCTGATCAGTTTACGATCTTCATTTGTTTCTTGAAGGACTTGTTCATTGGTCTTTCTGGCTGTCCATGGTATTCTTTGCATTTTCCTCAGAAACCATATTTCTACAGCCATCAGATGTTTTTCAGCCTGGCTGCTCATTGTCCAAGCTTCACATCCATATAAAAGTACAGGTTCTATGTAGCATCTCAACACTCTTTTTCTCGTTTCAATTGACATCTTTTTATTGGTCAGTATGTTTTTCATCTTGCTAAAGGCTACTTTTGCCATGGCGATTCTTGTTCTAATCTCTTCAAGGCATCTCCCATCAGATGTTATTACTGTTCCGAGGTAATTGTACCTATTCACTTGTTGAAGAATATTCCCATTTACTTGTATATTACACTGTGGTATTTCGTTCTTCTTAGTGACGACCATAATCTGTGTCTTTTTACAATTTAATTCTAACCCTAGTTGTTCACTGTGTGTAACAACCGCATCTACTAAATTTTGCAGGTCCTGTTCATTGTCTGCAATCAAGACTGTATCATCTGCATATCTAATGTTATTGATGCATCGTCCCCCAATGTTGATTCCTTCCATATTTTCAATATTTCTGAAAATATTTTCACTGTACAGGGAAAACAGATCTGGAGACATTACACATCCCTGTCTCACACCTCTCTTAATAGGCTGATATTGGCTTACTTCATTATCAACTCTTATGGCAGCTTGTTGTTTCCAATATATGTTTTTTACAAGTCTAAGGTCTTTCCCATCAATTTGTAGATCTTCAAGCATCCTTATCATGTTGACATGTCTCACTTTATCAAAAGCCTTTGTGTAGTCAATGAAGCAAAGGTGTAGATCTTTGTTTACTTCTATAGAACGTTCGATTATGTTTCTCAGTATATACACAGCATTTACTGTACCCTTGCCTTCCACAAACCCACATTGTTCTTCTCCTATTTCAGGTTGTATTTTCCTCCTAACTCTTTGCATGATAATTCTTAGCAAAATCTTCGTGATGTGACTCATTATACTAATTGTTCGATGTTGATCACATTCCAAGGCTCCTGATTTCTTTGGGATTGCAATAAATACAGAATTACATAACTCATGAGGTATATTTCCAGTATCATATATTGTATTAAGCAGACTGGTAACTTTATCTATTCCATATTCTTCTAAAGCATTAATCATTTCTGTTGTGACGCTGTCTGGACCGGGGGTTTTGCCAGATTTCATATGATTAAGAGCATTCTGAACCTCCATCTTCAAAATTGCTGGCCCTTCATTGTTATTTTGAACAATATATTGTTCGTCTCTGCTATCGTCATAAAGGTTTTTCACGTAATCTGACCATACATGTAAAATCTGATCTTTTTCTATTATGACTCTTCCATCTTTTGTCTTTAGGCAGCCTGCTGATGTACGTGTTCTTTGATTAGTAATCTCCTGAATTCTTTTGTGCATTAGTTTCGCATTTTTACTGTTGTGTTGTTTTTCAATTTCTCTGCAATTTTTCTCAAGCCATGTTTCTTTAGCCTCCTTACATAAGGTTCTGACTTTTCTGTTAATTTCTTCATATTTGGCAGGATTATTTTTGTTCTGTCTTCTTGTTTCCATTAGTTGTAAAATTTCTTCAGTCATCCATGTCTTACGGCCAACTTTCTTTACTTTTGGAATAGTTTTTTCTGCTGCACAACTGATTGAATTCTTCAGCATTTCCCATTGATCATCTACATCTTGAAATAGGATCTCTAGATCAGACAATAAATCAAATTTGTTCTTTACTTCTATGTTAAAATTCTCTTGTATTTCTTTGTCAGTTTTCAATTTGCACAAGTCATATTTAGGGTTTCCTGCTGTATACTTGACTTTCTTTAACTTTACCCTCAATGTGCCATTAATTAATCTGTGATCACTGTAACAGTCTGCATTTGGAACTGTTTTTACAACTGTTAATGCATTTCGAAACCTTTTGCTTATCAGGATGTAATCTATCTGGTTTTTAATCCTGCTGTCTGGACTCCTCCATGTCCATAATCTTCTAGGATGTTGTTTAAACCAGGTGTTTCCTACAACCAATTCTTGTTCTTTTGCCCATTCTACAAGTCTGTAACCTCTTTCATTTCTCTCTCCCAAACCATGGTTGCCTACACTGTATCCATCGCTTTGCTTTCCTATTTTTGCGTTGAAATCACCCATTATGATATTTATTTCTGATTTTTTACAGTTCTTCAAAGCAGACTCCATGTCATTATAAAATTCCTCTATACTTTCTTCACTGCTTTCACTTGTTGGGGCATATACTTGAATTACATTTATTTTAAAAGGTCTTCCGTTTAATTTTACTAATAGAACTCTGTCTGACACAGCCCAATATCCTTTGACAGAATTTGATGTTTGCTTATCTAATATAATGGCTACACCTCTTTGCTGTTCTTCTCCTCCCGAGTAAATAATCTTACAATCATCTCCTGTCCTTATCCCTGCTCCTCTCCATCTCGTTTCCGATATTCCTAATATGTTAATCTTCTCTCTCTCCATTTCTTTTTTGATGTCCTCCAACTTTCCATCTAGTACTACTACTACTGATGTTACGCTACTGCTACTACTACTGTTGTTACTGCTGCTGCTACTACTGTTGTTACTGCTGCGTAACTACTGTTGTTACTGCTGCTATTACTACTGTTGTTACTGCTAGTACTACTGCTGTTGTTACTGCTGCTACTACTGTTGTTACTGATGCTGCTACTACTGTTCTTACTGCTGCTACTACTAATGTTGTTACTGCTACTAATGTTGTTACTGCTGCTGCTGCTACTGCTGGTGTTACTGCTGCTGCTACTACAGTTGTTACTACTGCTGCTACTACTGTTGTTACTGCTACTACTGTTGTTACTGCTGCTATTACTACTGTTGTTACTGCTAGCACTACTACTGTTGTTACTGATGCTACTACTGTTGTTACTGCTGCTACTACTACTGTTGTTACTGCTGCTACTACAGTTGTTACTACTGCTGCTTCTACTGTTGTTACTGCTACTACTGTTGTTACTGCTGCTATTACTACTGTTGTTACTGCTAGCACTACTACTGTTGTTACTGATGCTACTACTGTTGTTACTGCTGCTATTACTACTGTTGTTACAGCTGCTACTGCAACTACTGTTGTTACTGCTGCTACTACTACTACTGTTGTTACGCTACTACTACTACTACTACTACTACTACTACTACTACTACTACTACTACTACTACTACCTACTACTACTACTACTACTACTACTACTACTACTACTACTACTACTACTACTACTACTACTACTACTACTGATGTTACGCTACTGCTGCTACTGTTGTTACTGTTGCTACTACTACTGTGTTACTGCTACTGTTACTACTACTGTTGTTACAACTGCTGTGACTATTACTGTTGTTACTGCTGCTACTACTACTACTGTTGTTACTGCTGCTACTACTACTGTTGTTACTGCTGCTACTACTACTGTTGTTACTGCTAATGCTACTACTACTACTGATGTTACTGCTACTACTACTACTACTGTTGTTATTGCTAATGTTACTACTACTACTGTTGTTACTGCTGCTACTACTACTACTGTTGTTACTGCTAATGCTACTACTACTATTGTTGTTACTGCTAATGCTACTACTACTACTGTTGTTACTGCTGCTGCTACTACTACTGTTGTTACGGTTGCTGCTACTACTACTGTTTTACTGCTGCTGCTACTACTACTGTTGTTACTGCTGCTGCTACTACTACTACTGTTGTTACTGCTGCTACAACTACTGTTTCTGCTGATGCTGCTACAACTACTGTTGTTACTGCTGCTATTACTACTGTTGTTACTGTTGCTACTTCTACTGTGTTACTGCTACTGTTACTACTACTGTTGTTACTACTGCTGCGACTACTACTGTTGTTACGGCTGCTGCTACTATTACTGTTGTTACTGCTGCTGCTACTACTACTGTTGTTACTACTGCTACTACTACTACTGTTGTTACTGCTGCTACTACTACTGTTGTTACTGCTAATGCTACTACTACTACTACTGTTGTTACTGCTACTACTACTACTGTTGTTACTGCTAATGCTACTACTACTACTGTTGTTACTGTTGCTACTACTACTGTTGTTACTGCTAATGCTACTACTACTACTGTTGTTACTGCTAATGCTACTACTACTACTGTTGTTACTGCTAATGCTACTACTACTACTGTTGTTACTGCTGCTACTACTACTACTACTGTTGTTACGGTTGCTGCTACTACTGCTGTTGTTACTGCTGCTGCGACTACTACTGTTGTTACTGCTGCTACTACTACTGTTGTTACTGCTGCGACTACTACTGTTGTTACTGCTAGAACTACTACTGTTGTTACTGCTGCTGCAACTTCTGTTCTTACTGCTGCGACTACTACTGTTGTTACTGCTGCTGCAACTTCTGTTGTTACTGCTCGAACTACTACTGTTGTTACTGTTGCTGCAACTTCTGATGTTACTGCTGCGACTACTACTGTTGTTACTGCTGCTACTACTACTGATGTTACTGCAGTTACTACTACTTTTGTTACTGCTGCTACTACTACTACTGATGTTACTGCAGTTACTACTACTGTTGTTACTGCTGCTACTACTACTGTTGTTACTGCTACTACTACTACTTTTGATACTGCTACTACTACTGTTCTTACTGCTTCTTCTGTTGTTACTGCTGCTACTGTTGCTGCTACTACTGTTGTTACTGCAAATATTACTGTTGTTACTGCTGCTGCTACTACTGTTGTTACTGCTACTGCTACTACAGTTGTTACTACTGCTGCTACTACTGTTGTTACTGCTACTACTGTTGTTACTGCTGCTATTACTACTGTTGTTACTGCTAGCACTACTACTGTTATTACTGATGCTACTACTGTTGTTACTGCTGCTACTACTACTGTTGTTACAGCTGCTACTGCAACTACTGTTGTTACTGCTGTTACTGCTACTACTGTTGTTTCGCTACTACTACTACTACTACTACTACTACTACTACTACTACTACTACTACTACTACTACTACTACTACTACTACTGATGTTACGCTACTGCTACTACTACTGTTTTTACTGCTGCTGCTATTACTGTTGTTACTGCTGCTACTACTACTGATGCTGCCGCTGCTACTACTGTTGTTACTGCTGCTGCTACTACTGTTGTTACTGCTGCTACTACTATTGTTACTGCTAGTACTACTACTGTTGTTACTGCTGCTACTACTACTGATGTTACTACTGCTACTACTACTGTTGTTACTGCTGCTAATACTACTGTTGTTACTGCTTCTACTACTACTTTTGTTACTGCTGCTACTACTACTGTTGTTACTGCTTCTGCTGCTAATACTTCTGTTGTTACTGCTGCTGCTTCTACTTTTGTAACTGCTACAACATTTACTGTTGTTACTGCTGCTGCTGCTACTACATTTGTTACTGCTGCTACTAAAACTGATGTTACCGCTGCTATTACTGCTGTTCTTACTGCTGCTACTACTACTGTTGTTACTGCTGCTACTACTGTTGTTACTGCTGATGGTACTACTTTTGTTACTGCTGCTACTACTACTGTTGTTACTGCTACTACTACTGTTGTTACTGAAGCTGCTACTACTGTTGTTACTGTTGCTGTTGTTGCTGCTACTACTGTTGTTACTGCTGCTTCTACTACTGTTGTTACTGCTGCTACTACTGTTGTTACTGCTGCTACTTCTACTGTTAATACTGCTGCTACTACTACTGTTGTTACTGCTACTACTACTGTTGTTACTGAAGCTGCTACTACTGTTGTTACTGCTGCGTAACTACTGTTGTTACTGCTGCTATTACTACTGTTGTTACTGCTAGTACTACTACTGTTGTTACTGCTGCTACTACTGTTGTTACTGATGCTGCTACTACTATTCTTACTGCTGCTACTACTAATGTTGTTACTGCTACTGCTACTAATGTTGTTACTGCTGCTGCTGCTACTGCTGGTGTTACTGCTGCTGCTACTACAGTTGTTACTACTGCTGCTACTACTGTTGTTACTGCTACTACTGTTGTTACTGCTGCTATTACTACTGTTGTTACTGCTAGCACTACTACTGTTGTTACTGATGCTACTACTGTTGTTACTGCTGCTACTACTACTGTTGTTACTGCTGCTACTACAGTTGTTACTACTGCTGCTTCTACTGTTGTTACTGCTACTACTGTTGTTACTGCTGCTATTACTACTGTTGTTACTGCTAGCACTACTACTGTTGTTACTGATGCTACTACTGTTGTTACTGCTGCTGCTACTACTACTACTACTACTACTACTACTACTACTACTACTACTACTACTACTACTACTACTACTACTACTACTGGTGTTACGCTAATGCTACTACTACTGTTGTTACTGCTGCTACTACTATTGTTGTTACTGCTGCTACTACTACTAATGTTGTTACTGCTGTTGCTACTACTTTTGTTTCTGCTGCTGTTACTACTGTTATTTCTGATGCTACTACTACTGTTGTTACTGCTGCTACTACTACTGTTGTTACTGCTACTACTACTACTACTGTTGTTACTGCTGCTACTACTACTGATGTTACTGCTGCTACTACCACTGCTGTTACTGCTGCTACTACTACTGTTGTTACTGCTGCTACTACTACTATTGACACTGTTGCTGCTGCTACTACAACTGTTGTTATTGCTGCTGTGCTGCTACTACTGTTGTTACTGCTGCTACTACTACTGTTGTTACTGCTGCTACTACTACTTTTGACACTGTTGCTGCTGCTGCTACTACTGTTGTTACTGCTGCTACTACTACTGTTGTTACTGCTGCTGCTACTACTACTGTTGGTACTGCTGCTACTACTACTGTTGTTACTCCTGCTGCTATTACTTTTGTTACTGCTGCTACTACTACTACTGATGTTACCGCTGCTACTACTACTGTTGTTACTTCTGCTACTACTACTGATGTTACTGCTGCTACTACTACTATTGTTACTGCTGCTACTACTACTGTTGTTTCTGCTGCTACTACTAATGATGTTACTGCTGCTACTAATACTGTTGTTAATGCTGCTGCTACTACTGTTGATACTGCTACTACTACTGTTGTTGCTGCTACTACTACTACTGTTGTTACTGCTGCTACTACTACTGATGTTACTGCTGCTACTACTACTGTTGTTACTGCTGCTACTAATACTGATGTTACTGCTGCTACTACTACTGTTGTTACTGCTGCTAATACTATTGTTGTTACTGCAGCTACTACCACTGTTGTTACTGCTGCTACTATTACTGTTGTTACTGCTGCTACTACTACTGTTGTTACTGCTGCTGCTACTACTACTACTGTTGTTACTGCTGCTGATACTACTTTTGTAACTGCTACAACTTCTACTGTTATTACTGCTGCTGCTACTACAGTTGTTACTGCTGCTACTACTACTGTTGTTACTGCTGCTGTTATTACTTTTGTTACTGCTGCTACTAAAACTAATGATACCGCTGCTACTACTACTATTGTTACTGTTGCTACTACTACTGTGTTACTGCTGTCACTACTACTGTTGTTACTACTGCTGCGACTACTACTGTTGTTACGGCTGCTGCTACTACTACTGTTGTTACTGCTGCTGCTACTACTACTGTTGTTACTGCTGCTACTTTTACTACTGTTGTTACTGCTACTACTACTACTGTTGTTACTGCTAATGCTACTACTACTGTTGTTACTGCTGCTACAACTACTGTTGTTACTGCTGCTGCTACTGTGGCACCTTACTGTCTTGACAGGTGAATGTGAGTTGTAATGTGGCCAATATTCCATCACAATGCCTGTGCAGAGCTTTAGAGAAACATCTGGTGCCCAAAGACATGTTCCCTCCCTCGGCCTAATCTTGTCTTTTACAGAGGAATGGGTAACCAATACGTCTGGCACAAGGTAGGCTGCAGACGCTGGAGGCACAGCGTCAAACCTACGAGACCTCGCCACCACGATGCTGCGACTACTACTGTTGTTACTGCTAGAACTACTACTGTTGTTACTGCTGCTACTACTACTACTGTTGTTACTGCTGCTACTACTACTGTTGTTGCTACTTCTACTACTACTTTTGATACTGGTACTACTACTGTTCTTACTGCTTCTTCTGTTGTTACTGCTGCTACTGTCGCTACTGTTGCTGCTACTACTGTTATTACTGCTGCTGCTACTACTGTTGTTACTGCTGCTGCTACTACAGTTGTTACTACTGCTGCTACTACTGTTGTTACTGCTATTACTGTTGTTACTGCTGCTATTACTACTGTTGTTACTGCTAGCACTACTACTGTTGTTACTGCTGCTACTACTGTTGTTACTGCTGCTACTACTACTACTGTTGTTTCGCTACTACTACTACTACTACTACTACTACTACTACTACTACTACTACTACTAATACTACTACTACTACTACTACTACTACTACTACTACTACTACTACTACTACTACTACTACTGATGTTACGCTAATGCTACTACTAATGTTGTTACTGCTGCTACTAATAGTGTTGTTACTGCTGCTACTACTACTACTGTTGTTACTGCTGTTGCTACTACTGTTGATACTGCTGCTGTTACTACTGTTATTACTGATGCTACTACTACTGTTGTTACTGCTGCTACTACTACTGTTGTTACTGCTGCTGCTACTACTACTGTTGTTACTGCTGCTGCTACTACTGTTGTTACTGCTACTACTACTACTGTTGTTACTGCTGCTACTACTACTGATGTTACTGTTGCTACTACTACTGTTGTTACTGCTGCTACTACTACTGTTGTTACTGCTGCTACTACTGTTGTTACTGCTGCTACTACTACTGTTGTTACTGCTGCTACTAATACTATTGACACTGCTGCTGCTACTACTGTTGTTACTGCTACTACTGTTGTTACTGCTGCTGCTGCTAATACTACTATTGTTACTGCTACTACTACTGTTTTTACTGCTGCTGCTATTACTTTTGTTACTGCTGCTACTACTACTGATGTTACCGCTGCTACTACTACTGTTGTTACTGCTGCTACTGCTACTGATGTTCCTGTCGCTACTACTACTGTTGTTACTGCTGCTACTACTACTGCTATTACTGCTGCTACTACTAATGTTGTTACTGCTGCTATTACTAATGATTTTACTGCTGCTACTACTACTGTTGTTATTGCTGCTGCTACTACTTTTGTTACTGCTACTACTACTGTTGTTACTGCTGCTACTACTACTGTTGTTACTGCTGCTACTACTACTGTTGTTACTGCTGCTGCTACTACTGTTGTTACTGCTGCTGCTGCTACTGTTGTTACTGCTACTGCTGCTTTTGTTGTTACTGCTGCTGCTGCTACTACTGTTGTTACTGCTGCTGCTACTACTGTTGTTACTGCTACTACTACTTCTGTTGTTAATGCTGCTACTACTACTGATGTTACTGCTGCTACTACTACTGTTGTTACTGCTGCTACTACTACTGTTGTTACTGCTGCTACTACTGTTGTTACTGCTGCTACCACTAATGTTGTTACTGCTGCTACTACTACTATTGACACTGCTGCTGCTACTATTGTTGTTACTGCTACTAGTGTTGTTACTGCTGCTACTACTACTGTTGTTACTGCTGCTGCTGCTAATACTACTGCTGTTACTGCTGCTACTACTACTGTTGTTACTGCTGCTGCTACTACTGTTGTTACTGCTACTGCTGCTAATACTTCTGTTGTTACTGCTGCTGCTTCTACTTTTGTAACTGCTACAACTTCTACTGTTGTTACTGCTGCTGATGCTGCTGCTACTACAGTTGTTACTGCTGCTACTACTACTGTTTGTTACTGCTGCTACTAAAACTGATGTTACCGCTGCTATTACTACTGTTGTTACTGCTGCTACTACTATTGTTGTTACTGCTGCTACTACTACTGTTGTTACTGCTGCTACTACTGTTGTTACTGCTGATGGTACTACTTTTGTTACTGCTGCTACTACTACTGTTGTTAATGCTGCTGCTACTGCTGTTACTGCTGCTGCTTCTACTGTTGTTACTGCTGCTACTACTGTTGTTACTGCTGCTACTTCTACTGTTAATACTGCTGCTACTACTGCTGTTGTTACTGCTGCTGCTACTACTGTTGTTACTGCTGCGTAACTACTGTTGTTACTGCTGCTATTACTACTGTTGTTACTGCTGCTGATACTACTTTTGTAACTGCTACAACTTCTACTGTTATTACTGCTGCTGCTACTACAGTTGTTACTGCTGCTACTACTAATGTTGTTACTGCTGCTGTTATTACTTTTGTTACTGCTGCTACTAAAACTAATGATACCGCTGCTACTACTACTATTGTTACTGTTGCTACTACTACTGTGTTACTGCTGTCACTACTACTGTTGTTACTACTGCTGCGACTACTACTGTTGTTACGGCTGCTGCTACTACTACTGTTGTTACTGCTGCTGCTACTACTACTGTTGTTACTGCTGCTACTTTTACTACTGTTGTTACTGCTACTACTACTACTGTTGTTACTGCTAATGCTACTACTACTGTTGTTACTGCTGCTACAACTACTGTTGTTACTGCTGCTGCTACTGTGGCACCTTACTGTCTTGACAGGTGAATGTGAGTTGTAATGTGGCCAATATTCCATCACAATGCCTGTGCAGAGCTTTAGAGAAACATGTGGTGCCCAAAGACATGTTCCCTCCCTCGGCCTAATCTTGTCTTTTACAGAGGAATGGGTAACCAATACGTCTGGCACAAGGTAGGCTGCAGACGCTGGAGGCACAGCGTCAAACCTACGAGACCTCGCCACCACGATGCTGCGACTACTACTGTTGTTACTGCTAGAACTACTACTGTTGTTACTGCTGCTACTACTACTACTGTTGTTACTGCTGCTACTACTACTGTTGTTGCTGCTTCTACTACTACTTTTGATACTGGTACTACTACTGTTCTTACTGCTTCTTCTGTTGTTACTGCTGCTACTGTCGCTACTGTTGCTGCTACTACTGTTATTACTGCTGCTGCTACTACTGTTGTTACTGCTGCTGCTACTACAGTTGTTACTACTGCTGCTACTACTGTTGTTACTGCTATTACTGTTGTTACTGCTGCTATTACTACTGTTGTTACTGCTAGCACTACTACTGTTGTTACTGCTGCTACTACTGTTGTTACTGCTGCTACTACTACTACTGTTGTTTCGCTACTACTACTACTACTACTACTACTACTACTACTACTACTACTACTACTACTACTACTACTACTACTACTACTACTACTACTACTACTACTACTACTACTACTACTGATGTTACGCTAATGCTACTACTAATGTTGTTACTGCTGCTACTAATAGTGTTGTTACTGCTG
This sequence comes from Cepaea hortensis, assembly GCA_963921405.1. Lineage (NCBI taxonomy): Eukaryota > Metazoa > Mollusca > Gastropoda > Stylommatophora > Helicidae > Cepaea > Cepaea hortensis. Next base: position 97,031,590 of record OY992894.1, read on the forward strand.
CTACTACTACTACTGTTGTTACTGCTGTTGCTACTACTGTTGATACTGCTGCTGTTACTACTGATGCTACTACTACTGTTGTTACTGCTGCTACTACTACTGTTGTTACTGCTGCTGCTACTACTACTGTTGTTACTGCTGCTGCTACTACTGTTGTTACTGCTACTACTACTACTGTTGTTACTGCTGCTACTACTACTGATGTTACTGTTGCTACTACTACTGTTGTTACTGCTGCTACTACTACTGTTGTTACTGCTGCTACTACTACTGTTGTTACTGCTGCTACTAATACTATTGACACTGCTGCTGCTACTACTGTTGTTACTGCTACTACTGTTGTTACTGCTGCTGCTGCTAATACTACTATTGTTACTGCTACTACTACTGTTTTTACTGCTGCTGCTATTACTTTTGTTACTGCTGCTACTACTACTGATGTTACCGCTGCTACTACTACTGTTGTTACTGCTGCTACTGCTACTGATGTTCCTGTCGCTACTACTACTGTTGTTACTGCTGCTACTACTACTGCTATTACTGCTGCTACTACTAATGTTGTTACTGCTGCTATTACTAATGATTTTACTGCTGCTACTACTACTGTTGTTATTGCTGCTGCTACTACTGTTGTTACTGCTACTACTACTGTTGTTACTGCTGCTACTACTACTGTTGTTACTGCTGCTACTACTACTGTTGTTACTGCTGCTGCTACTACTGTTGTTACTGCTGCTGCTGCTACTGTTGTTACTGCTACTGCTGCTTTTGTTGTTACTGCTGCTGCTGCTACTACTGTTGTTACTGCTGCTGCTACTACTGTTGTTACTGCTACTACTACTTCTGTTGTTAATGCTGCTACTACTACTGATGTTACTGCTGCTACTACTACTGTTGTTACTGCTGCTACTACTACTGTTGTTACTGCTGCTACTACTGTTGTTACTGCTGCTACCACTAATGTTGTTACTGCTGCTACTACTACTATTGACACTGCTGCTGCTACTATTGTTGTTACTGCTACTAGTGTTGTTACTGCTGCTACTACTACTGTTGTTACTGCTGCTGCTGCTAATACTACTGCTGTTACTGCTGCTACTACTACTGTTGTTACTGCTGCTACTACTACTGTTGTTACTGCTGCTGCTACTACTGTTGTTACTGCTACTGCTGCTAATACTTCTGTTGTTACTGCTGCTGCTTCTACTTTTGTAACTGCTACAACTTCTACTGTTGTTACTGCTGCTGATGCTGCTGCTACTACAGTTGTTACTGCTGCTACTACTACTGTTTGTTACTGCTGCTACTAAAACTGATGTTACCGCTGCTATTACTACTGTTGTTACTGCTGCTACTACTATTGTTGTTACTGCTGCTACTACTACTGTTGTTACTGCTGCTACTACTGTTGTTACTGCTGATGGTACTACTTTTGTTACTGCTGCTACTACTACTGTTGTTAATGCTGCTGCTACTGCTGTTACTGCTGCTGCTGCTACTGTTGTTACTGCTGCTACTACTGTTGTTACTGCTGCTACTTCTACTGTTAATACTGCTGCTACTACTACTGTTGTTACTGCTGCTGCTACTACTGTTGTTACTGCTGCGTAACTACTGTTGTTACTGCTGCTATTACTACTGTTGTTACTGCTAGTACTACTACTGTTGTTGCTGCTGCTACTACTGTTGTTACTGATGCTGCTACTACTATTCTTACTGCTGCTACTACTAATGGTGTTACTGCTGCTGCCGATACTGCTGCTACTACTGTTGTTACTGCTGCTTCTGTTGTTACTGCTGCTACTACTACTGTTATTACTGCTAATATTACTGTTGTTACTGCTGCTACTACTACTGTTGTTACTGCTGCTGCTACTACAGTTGTTACTGCTACTACTGTTGTTACTGCTGCTATTACTACTGTTGTTACTGCTAGCACTACTACTGTTGTTACTGATGCTACTACTGTTGTTACTGCTGCTACTACTACTGTTGTTACAGCTGCTACTGCAACTACTGTTGTTACTGCTGCTACTATTACTACTGTTGTTACGCTGTTACTACTACTACTACTACTACTACTACTACTACTACTACTACTACTACTACTACTACTACTACTACTACTACTGATGTTACGCTACTGCTACTACTACTGTTGTTACTGCTGCTACTACTACTGTTGTTACTGATGCTGCTACTACTGTTGTTACTGCTGCTACTACTACTGTTGTTACTGCTGCTACTACTACTGTTGTTACTGCTGCTACTACTACTGATGTTACTGCTGCTACTACTACTGTTGTTACTGCTGCAACTACTACTGTTGTTACTGCTGCTACTACTACTGTTGTTACTGCTGCTACTAATACTATTGACACTGTTGCTACTACTGTTGTTACTGCTGCTACTACTACTGTTGTTACTGCTGCTACTACTACTATTGACACTGTTGCTGCTGCTGCTACTACTGTTGTTACTGCTGCTGCTGCTACTACTGTTGTTACTGCTGATGTGCTACTACTACTGTTGTTACTGCTGCTGCTGCTACTACTACTGTTGTTACTGCTGCTACTACTACTGTTGTTACTGCTGCTGCTATTACTTTTGTTACTGCTGCTACTACTACTACTGATGTTACCGCTGCTACTACTACTGTTGTTACTGCTGCTACTACTACTGATGTTACTGCTGCTACTACTACTGTTGTTACTGCTGCTACTACTATTGTTGTTACAGCTGCTACTACTAATGATGTTACTGCTGCTACTACTACTGTTGTTAATGCTGCTGCTACTACTGTTGTTACTGCTACTACTACTGTTGTTACTGATGCTGCTGCTACTACTGTTGTTACTGCTGCTACTACTTTTGTTACTGCTACTACAACTACTGTTGTTACTGCTGCTACTACTACTGATGTTACTGCTGCTACTACTACTGTTGTTACTGCTGCTAATACTACTGTTGTTACTGCAGCTACTACCACTGTTGTTACTGCTGCTACTATTACTGTTGTTACTGCTGCTACTACTACTGTTGTTACTGCTGCTGATACTACTTTTGTAACTGCTACAACTTCTACTGTTATTACTGCTGCTGCTACTACTACAGTTGTTACTGCTGCTACTACTACTGTTGTTACTGCTGCTGTTATTACTTTTGTTACTGCTGCTACTAAAACTAATGTTACCGCTGCTAATACTACTGTTGTTACTGCTGCTACTACTACTGTTGTTACTGCTGCTACTACTGTTGTTACTGCTGATAATACTACTGTTGTTACTGCTGCTGCTACTGTTGTTACTGCTGCTACTACCACTGTTGTTACTGCTGCTACTACTACTGTTGTTACTACTACTGTGTTACTGCTGCTGTTACTACTACTGTTGTTACTACTGCTGCTACTACTACTGTTGTTACTGCTGCTGCTACTACTGCTGTTGTTACTGCTGCTGCTACTACTACTACTGTTGTTACTACTGCTGCTACTACTATTGTTGTTACTGCTGCTACTACTACTGTTCTTACTGCTGCTGCTACTACTGTTCTTACTGCTGCTGATACTACTACTATTGTTACTGCTGCTGCTACTACTACTGTTGTTACTGCTGCTGCGACTACTGCTGTTGTTACGGTTGCTGCTACTACTACTGTTGTTACTGCTGCTGCTACTACTACTGTTGTTACTGCTGCTACCACTACTACTGTTGTTACTGCTGATGCTACTACTACTACTGTTGTTACTGCAGCTACAACTACTGTTGTTACTGCTTCTGCTACTGTGGCACCTTGCAGTCTTGATAGTTCAATGTGAGTTGTAATGTGGCCAATATTCCATCACAATGACTGGGCAGAGCTTTAGAGAAACATGTGGTGCCCAAACGACATGTTCCCTCTCTCGGCTTAATCTTGTCTTTTACAGAGGAATTGGTAACCAATATGTCTGGCACAAGGTAGGCTGCAGAAGCTGGAGGCACAGCGTCAAACCTCCGAGACCTCGCCGTCACGCTGCTGCTAATACTATTGTTGTTGTTACTGCTGCTACTACTACTGTTGTTACTGCTGCTACTACTACTGTTGTTACTGCTGCTACTACTACTGTTGTTGTTACTGCTGCTACTACCACTGTTGTTACTGCTGCTACAACTAGTGTTGTTATTACAGTTGCTACTACAACTATTGTTGTTACTGCTGCTGCTACTACTGTTGTTACTGCTGCTGTTACTACTGTTTGTCAAAAAACCTGCGAATATACAAGATAGAATTACTGTGGAGAGTGATGCAAAGAAGAGAGCCAGAACATAGCTATCTAAGTGATAGGGGTCAGAAAGGACAGAAGCACGAGTGAGAACTATAAATAGTTCTCCAACTGGACATACTTGTTTCCTAAAAGAAGACCACGGCAGACGTGAACTAGGGTTACCCCGAATAGAATGGGGAAACCCATATCCCGAGAGTAACCAGGGAAAACACTGGTACTCTAACCGAGTGACCAGTAGTTAACGGCCTGCTGGAACGCAAAACCACCAATTGCACGAAGGGGTCTACCGCTCGTGGCTGGACACGCCACGAAGATCGGCAGACTGGGGACCGGACAGCTAGAGGACAGACCGCTGTATTCGTGTAGAATATTATGTTGCTTAGAAAGGATAGTAGCAATAGATGTGACTTAGGCTACTTAACTGTGATAGAGATTACCATCAGTATCATCTCTCATTTAATATCATTACGATATACCATGATGTGTATTACCCATGTGGTTAGCCGCTCGCCGAGCTGTTGTAAATCAAGCTCGAAATAAACTTGGATTATACTTGTATCCATATGCATGACCTTCGTGTTATCATTGCGCGGGGTACAAAAGCGGAATCCTTGTATGCCTGTCAAAGTTGAGTTGTTGACAGGCAGGACCCGATTTGGTGTCAGAAGGTGGGGCTTGAACCAAGACCATTTTCCCACATAAATTGTGAAAATTCTACGGAAATTATATTTAATTTCATACTTGTAAATTTCAAAATTTAAACTGTGATTATGTTTAAACATGAAATATGTTTCTAAATCACCAGTTTAACGCTTATTTTTGAACATGTGGTGTACGATATTCATGATGCCAATTTTCATCAGAATCACTCACGAACTTGTACAATGTCAAATTCATTGAGTACAAGGGAAGTAAGTTAAAGTCAGACTAAGCCATACAGCAAAGCTCACTCAAGAGACAGTAGGAAAGTGAAGACAAGACGACAATTGACTGTTCATCTAACGATTCATCACATTATCCATTTGACGATTCATACATACAATCATACCATTCATATCATTAATATCATTCATTTATTCATATCACATTTGTAATTTGCCTAGCGTGAAAACAATGATAGGTAAATAAAATTTGTTCATTTGTAATATAGTTTGTAACAAAATGCTAATTGTTGCTGTTCTATAAAACAGAAGCAGCAACCATACGAACACGCCGTTTGATTCTGTGTTCGCAAAACAACAGTGAAACACCCAGAAGATCCGAATTTGGTAACATCCCGAAGATCCGAAAGTGGTAACATCCCGAGGGGCCGCATTTTTCCATCTGATTGGATGAGTATTTTTTCAATATTTTGATAGACAGAATTAACAATGCATCTTCTTTTTCAGTGAATGTTCTTGAATTTGTAACACATATAAATTGTAAAAGTATTTATATACCTTTTGTGTAACAACATAAAGCCCTATAATGTCAACATTAGGTGAGTGTATCCAAGATGGTAAAGAACTAGGCTATAGTGGGGAGAAACTAGAAAAATGGGCAGAAAAGAAATACAAAGAAGAAACAGAAAGGAAAGCTGCACTAGAGAGAGATGAAAGAGCACTCGAAAGACAGCATCAGAAAGAGATGAGAGAACTAGAGGAAACAACAAAACAAAAGGAATTAGAAATAAAACAGAAGGAATAAAAATAAAACAGAAACAAATAGAATTATATAACGCCACCAAGCAAAAACAAATAGAAACAGACTCACAAACACAATTAAGAATGAAAGAAATGGAAGTAGACTCACACACTCAAATAGCTTCCACTAAACAAAATAGTCTAGAAGAGCAAAATAAATTTTCGAAATATAAAGGGCTTATCAAACCCTTCAGTCAAGGAGATTCAATAAGTGCTTGGACTGAAAATATAGAATTTCAGCTAATATTTTCAAGAAATACCAGTAAAAGATTGGGCCATGATCTATATGAGAAATCTCTCAGGGGAGCCCTTAAAAGTTATTGAGTCTATACCAACAGAATTAAGAAACAACTATCAATATATTCGTGATAGGATTATGCAGCATTTTCTACTCGATGCTCCTGGATACCAGATCCAGTACTCACAAATCAAACCAAAGACCGAACGAAACGTTCATAGATTACTTATCAAATGTACAGAGCGTATTCAGTAGGTGGCTAAAGGCGGCGACAGTAGGGAGAGATTTTGACAAATTACAGAACTTAATGATTATGGATAGGTAATATCCACAGTTCCAACTCCCTTTGCTAAATTCCTTCAACAGTCAGACTATTGGAGAAACGTGGTTCTGCATATTTTTCTTCGAACCGAAATGTATTTAAGTCACCTATACATGACTCTGAAATTGTTGCGTTTGCGAAGAGCGAGCCAAACAGATCTTTCAACCAGAAAGCCTACCATAAGAAAGATAAATCATTCCAAAAGCCTCCACAATGTGGGTACTGCCATTTATTTCACCCACAATATGCGATGTGTGATAAAAATCCATCATATCCTGCACATCTCGAAATGATGATCAAAAAGCAGGAGAGCAAAAGGGGTGCATACAAGCGTGCAGTCAAATTTTTTTTTTTTTTTTTTGGTTCTTCTTTCGGCCACTTTAGCAATAGATGTGTGGGCAGACAAAGAATGAAAGCCAACAACGCTATGCTCATAGATACATCATCTGATAGTGGTAGTGAGACAGAGTGCGAGAATGAAAATGTATTACCATTCAACGAGTGTGAAAGTGTAGCTCTTGTTACAGATGTTTTAGACTTTAACAAATGTGATGCCTGTCATCGGTTCCATTCGGAAGGCAAACTCAAATGTGGAAATATCATACCATGTTCCAATGAACATGCAAATTCAGCTGTAGCCTCCAGAGGCAATTTAAAGTTCCAAGATGCACTGGTCAATGAACATAAATGCCCATGTTTACTCGATAGTGGAAGCACTTTGATCGGGGTAAGAAGGGAACTAGCTAACAAGGAGGATTATACGGGCGATTTTGTCAAATGCCGCACTTTTTCTGGCACTATTGAGAAATACCCGCTGGCAAAAGTCCGTATAAATACCCCATTCCTTTCTGGCACGTTTACGTGCGCTATACTGCAGAACCCCTGTACTGACCTTGTTTTGGGATGCCTTCCTGGGTTAAAACACTGCACTGATGAAGAGATATTAGCCTGGAAACAAACACAAATGGCTAATGCAGTAACCATTTCAGAGACCCAAACACATCAAGCTGACCTACAAGATCAGAGGTTACATGTATTAACACCTACAGGTACTTTGCACAATACCACTCGACAAGAAGGTATCGAGGCACAACAAGCGGGGACTAAAACCCTACACCTTGAACCCAATCAAGAAGTGCTACTTTTACTACCGGATAAACGTAATTTATTATTAACCTCATGGCAAGGGCCATTCAAAGTGGTACGAAAAATATCAGATGTCGATTATGAAATATCGATAAACAAAAACTTAAAGATATTTCATATCAACATGCTGAAGCCGTACTTCTCACGACAAGAACCGACGACAGACGAACAACATGCATCCACACCAAGCAACCCGACGACAGACATGCATAGCGCAACTACACTAGTGAGGGCGACAGATGACAACGACAGCGCAGACACACCTAGGCAAGAAACAGAACACACAGGTAGCACAACAACAATACTGAACCAGATAGACGACGATGACATTGAACTACCAGTCCCGACAGTAGACGCGACTGGGACAGTCGACTGCATACGGTTAGACCCGAAACTCACAGACGAGCAAAGACGACAAATAATAGAGTTAGTAACAGAATACAGGGACATTTTTTTCGACATTCTAGGTAAGACTGACAGGATTGAACACTCCATTATTCTGACTGATACCACTCCTATCAAATGCCGACCATATTCCATCCCATTAAGTTACAGGGAAAGTCTCGACAAGGAAATTTTAAGTCTGGAGTCGAGTAGAATCATTCAAAAATCACAGTCAGAATACTCTTTTCCGATTGTCCTCGTGAAAAAGAAGGACTCGACAATTCGCCTCTGTGTCGACTATCGCCGTTTAAACAAAGTTAATAAAATCGACGCAGAGCCTATTCCATCATGTGACGATCTAATTCTAAATATGTCAACTGCTCGAATTTTCTCTAAACTTGACCTAACGAAGGGATATTGGCAAGTCCCGATGCAACCAATTTCTATCCATCTAACTGCATTCTCAACACCTTTAGGTCTGTATGAGTGGCGATTCCTTCCTTTTGGCCTTCGTAATGCTCCAGCCACCTTTGTCCGACTCACCAGAGATCTACTCCATTGGGTGACAAATACGCAGACGTACATTGATGATATTTGTATCCATACTGAAGACTGGACATCACACTTACAGAAACTGCGACATGTCTTCAACAGATTAAGATTGTTTGGTCTTACTGTTAAACCAACCAAGGTTGAGTTGGGGTTGGAAGAAATTATTTTTTTAGGTCACACGATCTGCAGAGGCCAACTTAAAACACACGAGAAAATTGTCACTAAAATTTTGAACTTAACTATGCCTACGACCAAGAAACAGGTCAGAAGTTTGCTTGGGTTAGTGAATTACTATAGCAAATTCATACCCAACTTAGCTGAAATCACCAGCGTTTTTTCTAATGTTTTGAAAGCATCTGTGAAATTAAATGTACAAGATGCAAAGTTAATTGCTGCTTTATCAAAATTAAAACATATGTTCAGCGTTTTACTAATCCTACGCTTGCCTGATCCAAATCTTACATATTTCCTCCATACAGACGCACGTACTATATCAATCATTGGCGTTCTGGGCCAATTCCATGAGGGACGATTCCACCCAATAATGTATGTAAGCCGCAAAGTAAGTCCTACTGAATCACGATACTCAGTCTCTGAGTTGGAAGCTTTAAGCATAATCTATTGTATCCAGAAGCTTCATAGATACTTAGCGGGTACGAATTTTGTCGTTGAAACTGACAATTCACCGCTGACAGCATTGCAGACCGGGGTCCACCGGAATAACAGGATCTACAGATGGTTTTTGATCCTGCAAAATTACTCATTTACTATAAAACATATAAAGGGGAGCATGAACTTGCTTGCGGACACATTAAGCCAACCGACTCAGATTGAAATACCTGAGGTACGAGAAGAGAGCGATCCAACATCACCAAAGTCAGTGATCTGTAGTTAACTAGTGCCCTAGATGGTGAGAACAGACACTATAGTGCCGTGCCTAGCATGAATCGCATGAACTTGCTTACTATGAACTGTGTCAGCACAAGAGAAAGTGGACAGACATGTTATGAAAGGTCTACACCATCACCATATATGCAACCAATGAGTACGACGATATTTCAACATTTCCCAGGATGAAAGCGTATGTGCCAGACTTTGTCGTGATTAACGCTATTTTCCAACAATATTCAACAGAGGACGCTACTCCGACAACATACCTGGAAGTAATTAGTTAATTTAATTAGAAATATATTCTTGTGATACGTATAATATTATATTTTTATCACAGTTGCATATCGATAAGTTATCACAGAGTGGCTTAAAAGTGAAAGAAAAACTCGCTACTAGCGTCACTCCGCCTGGGTTTGATCTCTATGAGTCCGTGTACTAGGCCATCCTGGCTTGTCCCTCTACTGTCCACACCAGATTCCCTTCGACTGGACAACGTCAAGGGAGAATCAAGGGGCAAATTGGCGTCTGGGTTGTGGGCAGTCGGTCCCGCCATCTCGTGCAACACAGCGCTCTGGTTTGGGTCGCTTGTGGTCTTCAGTACTCCGGCGTTGTCAGTTGTTGATTTGGCAGTTCCCGCGTGGTCAATCGCTGATTGGATAGAACCTGTGTTGCTGATGGTAGTTCAGAGAGTGCCCATGTTGTCAATGATTGATCTGAGAGTGCCAGTGTTGTCAACGAAGAGTGTATTCAGAAAGTGCGGGTCATGCGTCATCGTAGAGCTGGCCACCGATGTCCGGTGGTCAAGCCAGGCTGGATAGGCCACGCCCAGTGGTTTGACCCTCCTGGGTAGTTTACGTTTTCCTCGGACAAACACAACAACACACGCGGCGATAACCACAATAGTCAGGCTACCGGAAATATAAATGAAAGTTAGAGGGAGGAATGAGTTCTGGATCAAATGATTGAGTCGCGTCTCACTAGATCCCTCATGCTGGAGTATGGGTGTCATCAAGCGATGCTTCAGGCATTACGGGATAAACTTCTCTCGCATCACACAAAAAAGATTGTCAGTCGTACGAGAGGAATTGATTACACATTTTATTGCCACTGGCTCTTTACATTACATCAATGCACAAAACGGTCGCTAATAAATCACAGATGAATACACAGAATTGTCTGTCACTAGTCGTTTCCTAACCCTACTGCTAACTCTATCTACTCGGCTAAAGAAACACGCATCGACGCTAAGCGATGCTTTCGCTACGAAGTCTGTCCCCTGTCTGACTATTTTCCTCGCGTGACTACACAGCACGCGGAAGGACCTTGTGCGCCCTTCGGCTTTTGCGTGCTGAATCCTTCAGCACGCTTAGAGTAGCCATCTACTCTTGAGTGGCATTCCACTTCTCCGTGTCTATCATGTAGGCGTGATTATGCCGTGACCAGAGTGCTTACTCTCTGGTTGACACCCCCGTGTCTCATAAGAGAACTGTTTGATAGTTCCCCTTCCTATCTATTCCCTACACCTACCCTGCCCTCATGTAGGGGCACTGGGTTACCTCTAATCTACTTGAGGTAGACCACTCTTTCAGGGTGGTCTTGACTCCTATATAACTGAGTCTTTGACACACACCCTCCCCTCCTGTGTTGCGTTACAAACTTTGACTCATGGTTGTGACGCAAGAGGTTTCTGAAAAATTAGTGTATCTAATTTTTGTCAAAGACTACTGATAACTTGGTTCTGGGTAACTCATTAGACTTCTACTGACTATTGTCACAATGTAGTATCACTTTACTTGGCTACTGGTGATCGCCACAAACTTGTCTGGTTGGCGTGAGCCCTCTTCTCAATCGCAATATTATATTAATTAGAGGTTTGTCTGAACCGGACCATTGTCTTATAAGACCTGCCCTCAAATAGCAAATTAACTCACTACCCATACAAAGTTGACTTTCTTAAGGTCAACACATGAATTGCTTCATGTCCCCCATATAATATTAAACAACCCTTGCACAAGCTGTGTGCGACAGGCTTTACCTATCTCGCTTCCGTGTGTAAAGTTATCTTTCACTGTTAAATTAGTGTTTCGTTGTCTATTGTGTCCCCTGACCCGGAGTTATCTCCCTTTGTTCTAAAAAAATGTATGTAATTTACATGTGTGTTTTCCTGGTTGTTTGCGTGGTTGGATCTAACTAATAATATAATTTACCTTCTAACATGCGTGTCTGTCTATAATTTGTATGTAAGTTAGTTTTCAAGTGCCATAATTCGGTTAAATGTGGCCACAAACAAGTGTATAACACTAATTCGTGACTACGTTTCCGTCTTATGAGACTTAAAATACTTTATCTAAGGTCTACACTAAACTACACACAACCTATTCGAGACAGTACATTTCAACACTGAAAGCAAACGCTTGACGCAGACAAATAATAAAAAGTCGCGTTGAGCGGTAGAAACAATCCGCTGGTTGTCCTCACTCTCCCTTGTATATTTTCCATTTTCTCTCACTTTCACACTTCTGTCACACATCTTTTATCCTCACAATTATTTAAAAACCTTGAAGTGACACTGTACAAGATTGGCTCAGTTTGAAAAGAGTTGAGCTTAATGACTGTCCGTAACTTACTGCACGAGTCATGTATTTACAAAATATTTACATGTATGAAACAGGGTTGATAGATTGTACCCTGATATTATTAAACACTATATTCTACTGACCACGTGTTCACATGCACCCACTGTGAACGGACATTTACAGCGCAAATTGGCCTTATCAGTCACACTCGCTACCGCCATAGTTAAAAGTTATTATGCCTTTTTAAAGCACAAACTATCGTCTGTCAAGACGGCAAGGTGCCAATGTAAATGTAAATGTAAAATATTCTACTGAAATACTAATCCTACTTCTATAAATATCTATTTAATTTGTTGTACAAAATCAATCTAATTTAAGGGAAGTAATCTCACTATCTAAAAAAATGAACATGATGTGAGATGAGTTATGTACCTTTTTGAAATGGGTAATGTGAAATATAACAAAATTATAAATAATGTTTTAATGTTTGAATGAAAAAAAAAATATGATTGATATTTTTACTCTAAATGGTGTAAATGATGTATGTTTATTGGTATAATCCTTTTATCCTATCAGGTATAAACTAATTTTAATCCTAAATGATGAGGTTGTTAACGTGTTCATCAAGATGGAATGAAATAAAGTTAAATGACATGAACTAAATGGTACTGTTCCTATCTAAACTTTTTATACTAGTCTTTAATTAGCTGTTATTAAGTTTAAAGTACTATCATAATCTACTTTTCTGCTAAGTAAGTGGGTAAATTACTGATTTATCTAAAACTACAACAAAAAATTTAAAAAATCTATTATATTCCCTAAATCTAATCTAACTCTATATTAAAGTAACTAATCTAACCATAATTATCACTATATTAAAACCGTTATAATACATATCACATTAATAAATATATGTATACATGGTATTTATTTACCTCAGGTTAGTGGTTGCCATAACGTTCAGAAATTGCATTCGTTGGCATAGTTTATATATACATAATTGTCCTGGGTATACTAAATACACTACACAGTCATACTTGTGTCTTATGGGTATTCTTCCACTTGTAGAGTCCGCTGGTGTCGTAGACAAGTATATTCGTGTCTGTTATTTATGTATTGTTCTGACACTGTTCTTCCATGATTAACACAGGTGATTCACCGGAACACAAATGGAGCATAGTAAGTAACGAGCTGTCTATGTACACACGGTGATTCACTTGTTCTTGGAGCACAGTTCTTATTTTGCTGTCTATGGACACATGGTGGTTCACTGTTCTTAGCACACAGTCCTGATCATGATGTCTATGTATTACATAGGATATTTTACACAGGATATTCTAAGTGTACTAAATTAACATCTCTTACACTACCTGTTCATGTGGACTATCAGGTATTTCTACCTCAGATGGTCGACTAAGGGTATCAGCAAGAATGTTGTCCCTACCCTTAATATGCTCTATACTAAAAGTATAATTCTGTAATATTAATGACCACCTGTAGATGCGGTCATTTCGATGCACCCCACTTTGTATGACCGTGATTGTTATCGGTCTGGACTACGAAGTGAACACCCGCTAGAAATCGATGCAACTTCCTCACCGAATAGATGACGCTTAGGGCTTCCAACTCTGATATGGAATATCTGGACTCAGCAGGTGTGATCTTGCGGCTCACGTAGCAAATTGGATGGAAGATGCCATCATAAAACTGGCCTAGTACTGCAGCGATGGAAATCCTGCTGGCATCTGTCCTAAGATAATAAACGAGCCTAGGATTAGGCAAACGGAGGATTGGTACATTACTAAATAGGAGTTTCAATTTTGGCAATGCAGAAATTAATAATGCATCTTTGACATCTAATTTTACTGATGCTTTTAAAACATTTGAAAATACACTTGTGATTTCAGCTAAGTTCGGTATGAACTTACTATAATAATTTACTAAACCCAAAAGGCTCCTGACCTGCTTCTTTGTTGTAGGCATGGTCAGGTTCATAATTTTAGTAATAATTCTATTGTCAGTTTTTAGTTGTCCTTGTGAGATGACATGACCCAAAAAATCAATTTCTTGTAGGCCCAATTCAACTTTGCTCGGTTTGACAGTGAGACCGAAGAGTCGCAACCTATCGAAGACATGTCTGAGTTTCAGTAAGTGTGTTATCCAGTCATCTGTATGGACACAAATATCATCTATATATGTCACCGTATTCGTCACTCCATGTAGTAAATCTCTAGTCAAGCGTACGAAAGTGGCAGGAGCGTTACGAAGTCCGAAAGGAAGAAACCGCCACTCGTAAAGTCCTAAAGGTGTTGAGAATGCAGTAAGATGGATAGATTGAGTCTGCATAGGGACCTGCCAATATCTCTTAGTAAGGTCTAATTTAGAGAAGATTTTGGAGGTAGACATATCAAGAATAAGATCTTCGCAGGAAGGAATTGGTCCTGCGTCGATCTTAGTGACATTGTTGAGTTTCCTATAGTCCACACAAAGACGAATTGTGGAGTCTTTTTTCTTGACCAGGACGATTGGAAAGGAGTACTCAGATGTAGATTTCTGAATGATCCCACTAGCTTCTAAATTAAGAATTTCCTTATTTAGACTTTCTCTATAGCTAAGTGGGATAGAGTACGGCCTGCATTTGATAGGCTTAGAGTCCGAAAGAAGGATGGAGTGCTCGATCCTGTCCGTCCTACCTGGAATGTCGGAAAATATGTCCTTATATTCCGTCACTAATTCTATTATCTGTCGTCGTTGCCCGTCTGTTAGTCCCTGTTCTAACCGTATACAATCTAATGTCGCAGTCTTGTCTACAATTGGAACAGGTAGTTCCATCCCGTCGTCGTCTACCTGATTCAGTACGGTGGTGGTGCTAAGTGCGTTTTCTGTATGCTCACTAGGTGTATGCATATCGTCGGCTTTGCCAGTCTCGCTAACTAGTGTAGTTGCGTTGTGTATGTCTGTCGTCTGATCCATAGGTGTGGGTGCATTGTGTTCGTCTGTCTCTAATTCTGTCTCTTGTCGTGAAAAGTAGGGTTTCAACATGTTGATATGAAATATCTTTAAGTGTCCGTTTATCGATATTTCATAATCGACATCCGAAATTTTACGTGCCACCTTGAATGGCCCTTGCCATGAGGTCAATAATAAATTCCGTTTGTCTGGAAGTAAAAGCAGTATGTCTTGATCTGGTTCAAGATTAATAGTTCTCGCACCTTTATTTGCGTATTGGCGGTAGATTTGACCCTTCCTCTCCAAAGCTGCTTGGCTATGATACACGATTTCATAATCTTATCTCGTGTTTCTGTTACCATTTCATAAGGTGTTTTAGGGGTTGGAATTTCAATTGTATTAGTTACCAACTGATGGTAAATTGTTAGGGGTCCACGTGGGTTAGCCCCGTATACTAATTCAAACGGTGAGAAACCCGTGCTTGAATGGGGAATCTCCCGATAGGCGAACAGCACTGTTGGTAACAGTGTATCCCAATCAGCTGGGTTTTCTGCTGTCACCTTAGCCAGCATATGCTTTAGGTCTCCGTTAATTTTCTCTACTATTCCATTGCTGGCTGGATGATAAGCTGTTGTAAAATGCTGTTTGATCCCTAACATTTTCGTAAGGGCTTGCGTTGCAGCCGATATGAATTGGGTTTCACGGTCGGATAAGATGTTACATGGGAATCAGAATCGTGAGAACAAGTGTAGAAATACATTGGCAACGTCTTTGGAGGTGATGTATTTCAAAGCTACTGCCTCAACCCACCTTGAACATAGGTCTGCCATCGTTAAGATGAAGCGATTTCCTTTGCTGGACACCTGGTTCAGGAGTCCAACAATATCTACCGCCACACTCTCAAATGGCCTAGAGGCCAGTGTTGAAGGTTGCACTTCAGCTGTAGGATGTTTACCCTTACGTACTAGTTGTTGACAGACATTACATGAACGACAAAATACTTTTATGTCATTACAAAAACCTGGCCAATAAAAATGAGCCTGAATTCTGGCCCTGGTTTTGTCGTATGCAAGGTGACCAGCAAACGGTGACTCGTGTGCAATCTTTAGCACAGTTTGGCGGTGTTGTACAGGTAACACCGTTTGCTGAATCTCATGGTTACCAGTTGTATAATAACGAGTAAGAATACAATTATTAAGTCTAAAGAACCATGATGCGTTTTTTGTTACTTTGGCTTTTTCTTTTAATAGCTTCAGATATGGAGACACACTCGGATCAGCTTTTTGCTGGTCTATGAACTTTTGTCTGGTGGTATCATCCGTGCTAGTTGGTAATAGCAACAGTAGTCTTTCATCCTGTAGTGTGTCTTGGTGTTTAATAGTATCTGCTCTGGTTGTTGCATTAGCTGCATTTAACTTTTCCCATGCAGCTATTTCTTCGTTTGTGCAATGTTTCAATTGGGGTAAGCATCCCAAAATTACATCAGTACAAGGGTTATCTAAAATCGCACATGTAAAGGTACCAGAAAGGAAAGGAGTGTTAATAAGGGCTCTTGCCAAAGGGTAAATTTCAATATTACCCGAAAAAGTTCGGCATTTGACTGAGTCACCTGTATAATCATTTGGATTCACCAGTTCCTTTCTAAGACCTATAAGAGTGCTCCCACTGTCCAGCAAACATTGGCATGGTATTTCGTTGACCATTGCATTGTGGAACACCAGATTGCCTCTGGAGGCTAATGCTGCGTTTACACTCTCAGTGGAGAATGGTACTGTATGTCCACATTCTAATTTTCCGTCTGCATGGAATTGGTGACATCGCTCACAACTGTCAAAGCTTAATATATCGTTTACACAACAAACATCTTCAGATTGGTTAAAAGGTAATTCATTCTCGACCTCACACTCAGTCTCACTACCACTATCAGAAGATGTATCAATTAACATTGCATTGTTGGCCTTCATTCGTTGGCGGCCCAGGCACTTATTTGAGTAATGCCCGTAGCTAGAACAGAAGAAGCATTTGACTGCACGCCTGTATGCAGTTCTCTTGTTTTGTTGTTTCTTAATGACCATCTCAAGATGTGTCGGATAGTTTGGTGATTTATCACACATAGAGTAAGTATCATGAAAAAGTTGGCAATACACACATTTAGGCAATTTTTGGTCTTTCTTGTCGACTCTCTGAAATGTTTTTTTATTGCTACGATAGCTTTTAGGTTGGTCCTTAACAAAAGAGACTATTTCAGAGTCGATATTTGATGTTTTAAAAATATCCCTATTTGAGGAAAAATATGCCGAGCCTTTCTTCTCAATTTGTTCTATGGTTTCGATGTCTGACTGCTGAAGGAATTTAGCGAAAGGAGATGGTATTGTGGATATGATTTTATCCATGGCTATTAAATTTTTAAGTTTTTCAAAGTCCTTTCCTATGTTTGCTGCACTAAGCAATCTATTTAGCACGCTTTGGACATTTGAGACATAATCGATGAAAGTCTCACTTGGTTTTGGTTTTAAATTAGAAAATTGTACTTGATACCCAGGGGCATCAAGTAAGAAATGTTGCATTATCCTATCGTGAATGTACTGATAGTTAGATCTAAGATCAGTTGGTATTGATTCTATAACTTTAAGGGGCTCCCCACTAAGGTTCTTCATGTAAATCATAGCCCACATATCGATTGGTACTTGGTGGTATTTCAGCTGATATTCGACATTTTCTGTCCATGCTGATATGGAGTCTTCTTTACAGAATGGCTTAATAATATTTTTATACTTATTAAATTTATTTTCTTCTTGCTGACTCTTTACTTTTGTAGCGGAGATCTCTAAGTGTTACTCTACATCCATACCTTTCATCTTTAGCTGTGTCTCTGATTCAACTTGTATTTGTTTTTCTTTCACTCTTGCCATTTCATCTATCTCTTTTTGCTTTAATTCTCTCTCCTGATCTAATTGCTTTTGCTTTAATTCTAATTCTTTTTGTTTAATCTCTAATTCCTTCTGTTTAATTTCCTTATCTTGATCTAATTGTTTTTGCTTAATCTCCTTATATTGTTCTAATTGTTTCTGCTTTACTTCTAATTCTTTTTGTTTTGTTATCTCAGCTAGTTCCTTCTGGTGTTGTCTTTCTTGTTCTCCAATCTCCTTCTGATGTTGTCTTTCTCGTGCACGTTCATCTCTCTCAGCATCTTTTGCTTCCCTAAATGTTTGATCAGCATATTGCTCTAATTCCTTTCCTGCGTGTCCTAATGCCTTGCCTGCCTCTATAAAAATCAGCTAAAGTTGACATGATGTTGGATAATTAGCTAGAGCTGACAGGCACTTAATTATTTACTCACTTCTTTATACTATATATGTTAAGTTTTTTTAAATCCCTGTGTATAAAAAAAATATACTCTTAGAAATACACCCTGAAAAATTGATCACAAAAAAAATATACTAATAGATCACACCCTGAAAAAGAGATGCATTATTAATCATATTGCATTCAAAATACTTTGGGTATACTCATCTTAACATTCCAGATCAATCAGGTACAATCGTTTGGCACCTCAGGTCCAATCGTTTGGCACTACGACATACACCTTGCGTTCTTTTTATGACCAGCTGTTGTTCTCCCTGGTTTACAAGAGCATCAATAATTGACAGGGCACTTCTAGACATGTCTCAGACAACGGCAATCGCTCTTTGTTGACAGCTGTCACACATATGTCTTGTTTAAAGGTCTCGTTCACTTGAAGTGTATAATTGGCCGTGCTGGATAAGACAGTCGCAGACTGCAGCTCTGTGGAGTCGTCATGCCGTTTCACTGTCAGGTTAAACGCAAACACCTGGTCAGAATTGTTAACAGTCCACCCCACAATCGCTGAGCTGGAGTTTGGCCTGGAGATGTTTAGAAAAATGTAACCGGGTTTTTGCGTGTCTTGTAGCCTAACGACCGTTGTTGTTGTTGTTGATCTCATCCCGGGTATCAAGTTTTCTGAAGACTGACATATTTCTTCATGACCTGGTGGGTCTGGGCGTCTGAGATCAGAAAATTCTAGATCTGAGAAATACAAGCCCCTAAGAGATGTGGGACTTCTGCATGTCCATTTGTATCTGTCCTGGTGCAGCTGGATCTGGCTGACCTGCTGCCATCTGTACAACCAGGACAGGCTGCAGTTGCAGCTCAGCGGGTTGCCTTCTAGACGGATGTCCTGCAGCTTCTTGAACGGTAGGAGGACGCAGTTGTGGAGCACACGAATTCGATTCCATGACAGATCCAGAAACTCCAAAGACACATGGGAATCTGGGCTGTATTTATTCTGAAACGATGAAATGTTATTGTAGTAGAAATTTAAATGTTTCAAATTCTCCATTCCAGTCATAAAATTAAGGTCGAGGTGATCAACGCAATTGTGGCTAGTATCTAAATAAGTTAGATTTGTCAGACAGGAAAATGCCTGAATGTCGTCATTGGCAAGTGAGGAATTTTTGACGTCAAGAACCTCCAGGGACGAAGCTAAACCTTCAAATGTGCGAGCATTGATTTTCCCGCCAATACGCGACTTGCTGATATTTAACGTTTTCAGCGAGGTGGTCTCGGAAAAGGCGTCATCTTCAATTTGTTCTAAAGGGTTGCCGCATAAATCTAAGTCACTGACCGACCATAACCTCCAGAAACTGGCCATGTTTACAACCCTGATGTTGTTATGTCCCAGTTGTAAACTTATGAGGTACCGCATGCCCGCAAAATATTCTCCAGAAAGATCTGAAATTATGTTGTAACTCAAGTCTAGTCGATGCAGTACTTTCAGGTCAACTAGCGATGTTAGATGTTGCTCTTGCAGGTAATTCTTCTGTAAATCCAGCTCTTCCAAAGAAAACTCTAAATTGCTGAAAGCATTATCATCAACATAACGCAACTTGTTGTATCCAAGTTTTAAAGATCTGAGTTTAGCTAATTTGGAAAAAGCAAAATTCTTCAAATACTGAATATCGTTGTAGGAGAGATCAAGACACACGAGTTTGTCCAACACGTTAATCTCTGCAATATTCTGAAAGCCGAGTGAGTTCTTTGCAAGAACCAGCGTATTCAGGTACGGCAAGGCGCTAAATGTAGCAGGCGCGATGCGTGTGATCCTGCAACCAATGAGGTGAAGTTCTTCCAACGACATCAGGTTCAAGAACAGACTGGCGCGTAGTCCCTGTTCTTTGCATCCTATAATAATTAAGGTTCGTAAACGGTTGAGTCGAGAAAGCGGGGTTGTTGGGAAGCCATCCATGGCGTAGAACTGAATAGATAGCCATCGAAGAGAATGTTCCAGCCCACTGAAAGCTTCCTGGTGGATGGAGTTGACGGCGTTGTCTTGAAAGTCCAGCTTCTCAATGTGGAGGTGTTTGAACCCACCGGCAGGGAGGCTGTTGATGCTGTTGTGTCTTGGGAAGAGTCGCAGTGGGAGGAGCATTGATCATACAGAGATCACCAAACATCGATGACAACATGCAACATGATCATATAGAGATCACCAAACATCGATGACAACATGCAACATGATCATACAGAGATCACCAAACATCGATGACAACATGCAACATGATAATACAGAGATCACCAAACATCGATGACAACATGCAACATGATCATACAGAGATCACCAAACATCGATGGCAACATGCAACAGTGAAGCAATGATCAACAAACATAGATGACAACATGGAACATGATCATACAGAGATCACCAAACATCGATGGCAACATGCAACATGATCATACAGAGATCACCAAACATCGATGGCAACATGCAACATGATCATACAGAGATCACCAAACATCGATGGCAACATGCAACATGATCATACAGAGATCACCAAACATCGATGGCAACATGCAACAGTGAAGCAATGATCACTAAACATCGATGACAACATGCAACATGATCATACAGAGATCACCAAACATCGATGGCAACATGCAACAGTGAAGCAATGATCACCAAACATCGATGGCAACATGCAAAATGATCATACAGAGATCACCAAACATCGATGGCAACATGCAACATGATCATACAGAGATCACCAAACATCGATGGCAACATGCAACAGTGAAGCAATGATCACCAAACATCGATGGCACCATGCAACATGATCATACAGAGATCACCAAACATCGATGACAACATGCAACATGATCATACAGATATCACCAAACATCGATGGCAACATGCAACAATGAAGCAATGATCACCAAACATCGATGGCAACATGCAACAATGAAGCAATGATCACCAAACTTCGATGACAACATGCAACAGTGAAGCAATGATCACCAAACATCGATGGCAACATGCAACAGTGAAGCAATGATCACCAAACATCGATGGCAACATGCAACAATGAAGCAATGATCACCAAACATCGATGGCAACATGTAACAGTGAAGCAATGATCATACAGAGATCATCAAACATCGATGACAACATGCAACATGATCATACAGAGATCAACAAACATCGATGACAACATGAAATAGTGAAGAAATGATCACCAAACATCGATGACAACATACAACATTGAAGCAATGATCATACAGAGATCATCATATATCGATGACAACATGCAACATGATCATACATAGATCACCAAACATCGATGACAACATGCAACATGATCATACAGAGATCACCAAGCATCGATGGCAACATGCAACATGATCATATAGACATCATCAAACATCGATAGCAACATGCAACATGATCATACAGAGATCACCAAACATCGATGACAACATGCAACATGATCATACAGAGATCACCAAACATCGATGGCAACATGCAACACTGAAGCAATGATCACCAAGCATCGAGGGCAACATGCAACAGTGAAGAAATGATCACCACACATCGATGGCAACATGCAACAATGAAGCAATGATCATACAGAGATCATCAAACATCGATGACAACATGCAACATGATCATACAGAGATCACCAAACATCGATGACAACATGCAACAGTGAAGCAATGATCACCAAACATCGATGAAAACATGCAACATGATCATTCAGACATCATCAAACATCGATGGCAACATGCAACATGATCATACAGAGATCACCAATCATCGATGACAACATGCAACATGATCATACATAGATCACCAAACATCGATGACAACATGCAACATGATCATACATAGATCACCAAGCATCGATGGCAACATGCAACATGATCATATAGACATCATCAAACATCGATAGCAACATGCAACATGATCATACAGAGATCACCAAACATCGATGACAACATGCAACATGATCATACAGAGATCACCAAACATCGATGGCAACATGCAACACTGAAGCAATGATCACCAGGCATCGAGGGCAACATGCAACAGTGAAGAAATGATCACCACACATCGATGGCAACATGCAACAATGAAGCAATGATCATACAGAGATCATCAAACATCGATGACAACATGCAACATGATCATACAGAGATAACCAAACATCGATGACAACATGCAACAGTGAAGCAATGATCACCAAACATCGATGAAAACATGCAACATGATCATACAGACATCATCAAACATCGATGGCAACATGCAACATGATCATACAGAGATCACCAATCATCGATGACAACATGCAACATGATCATACAGAGATCACCAAACATCGATGACAACATGCAACAGTGAAGCAATGATCACCAAACATCGATGACAACATGCAACAATTAAGCAATGATCATACAGAGATCATCAAACATCGATGACAACATGCAACAGTGAAGAAATGATCACCAAACATCGATGACAACATGCAACAATTAAGCAATGATCATACAGAGATCACCAAACATCGATGACAACATGCAACAGTGAAGCAATGATCACCAAACATCGATGACAACATGCAACATGATCATACAGACATCATCAAACATCGATGGCAACATGCAACATGATCATACAGAGATCACCACACATCGATGACAACATGCAACATGATCATACAGAGATCACCAAACATCGATGACAACATGCAACATGATCATACAGAGATCACCAAACATCGATGACAACATGCAATATGATCATAAAGAGATCACCAAACATCGATGACAACATGCAACATGATCATACAGAGATCACCAAACATCGATGACAACATGCAACATGATCATACAGAGATCACCAAACATCGATGGCAACATGCAACATGATGATACAGAGATCACCAAACATCGATGGCAACATGCAACAGTGAAGCAATGATCACCAAACATCGATGACGACATGCAACATGATCATACAGAAATCACCAAACATCGATGACAACATGCAACATGATCATACAGAGATCACCAAACATCGATGACAACATGCAACATGATCATACAGAGGTGACCAAACATCGATGGCAACATGCAACATGATCATACAGAGATCACCAAACATCGATGACAACATGCAACAGTGAAGCAATGATCACCAAACATCGATGGCAACATGCAACAGTGAAGCAATGATCACCAAACATCGATGGCAACATGCAACAGTGAAGCAATGATCACCAAACATCGATGACAACATGCAACATGATCATACAGACTTCATCAAACATCGATGGCAACATGCAGCATGATCATACAGAGATCACCAAACATCGATGGCAACATGCAACATGATCATAAAGAGATCACCAAACATTGATGGCAACATGAAACAGTGAAGCAATGATCACCAAACATCGATGCCAACATGCAACAGTGAAGCAATGATCACCAAGCATCGATGACAACATGCAACAATGAAGCAATGATCATACAGAGATCATCAAACATCAATGGCAACATGCATCATGATTATACAGAGATCACTAAACATCGATGACAACACGCAACATGATCATACAGAGATCACCAAACATCAATGACAACATGCAACAGTGAAGCAATGATCACCAAACATCGATGTCAACATGCAAAAGTGAAGCAATGATCACCAAACATCGATGACAACATGCAAAAGTGAAGACATGATCATACAGAGATCATCAAACATCGATGGCAACATGCAACATGATCATACAGAGATCACCAAACATCGATGACAACATGCAACAGTGAAGCAATGATCACCAAACATCGATAGCAACATGCAACAGTGAAGCAATGATCACCAAACATCGATGACAGCATGAAACAGTGAAGAAATGATCATACAGGGATCATGAAACATCGATGGCAACAGGCAACATGATTATACAGATATCACTAAACATAGATGACAACATGCAACATGATCATGCAGAGATCACCAAACATCGATGGCAACATGCAACAGTGAAGCAATGATCACCAATCATCGATGACAACATGCAACAGTGAAGCAATGATCATACAGGGATCATCAAACATCGATGGCAACATGCAACATGATTATACAGAGAGCATCAAACATCGATGACAACATGCAACATGATCATACAGACATCATCAAACATCGATGGCAACATGCAACATGATCATACAGAGATCACCAAATATCGATGACAACATGCAACATGATCATACAGAGATCACCAAACATCGATGACAACATGCAACAGTGAAGCAATGATCACCAAACATCGATGACAACATGCAACAATTAAGCAATGATCATACAGAGATCATCAAACATCGATGACAACATGCAACAGTGAAGAAATGATCACCAAACATCGATGACAACATGCAACAATTAAGCAATGATCATACAGAGATCACCAAACATCGATGACAACATGCAACAGTGAAGCAATGATCACCAAACATCGATGACAACATGCAACATGATCATACAGACATCATCAAACATCGATGGCAACATGCAACATGATCATACAGAGATCACCACACATCGATGACAACATGCAACATGATCATACAGAGATCACCAAACATCGATGACAACATGCAACATGATCATACAGAGATCACCAAACATCGATGACAACATGCAATATGATCATAAAGAGATCACCAAACATCGATGACAACATGCAACATGATCATACAGAGATCACCAAACATCGATGACAACATGCAACATGATCATACAGAGATCACCAAACATCGATGGCAACATGCAACATGATGATACAGAGATCACCAAACATCGATGGCAACATGCAACAGTGAAGCAATGATCACCAAACATCGATGACGACATGCAACATGATCATACAGAAATCACCAAACATCGATGACAACATGCAACATGATCATACAGAGATCACCAAACATCGATGACAACATGCAACATGATCATACAGAGGTGACCAAACATCGATGGCAACATGCAACATGATCATACAGAGATCACCAAACATCGATGACAACATGCAACAGTGAAGCAATGATCACCAAACATCGATGGCAACATGCAACAGTGAAGCAATGATCACCAAACATCGATGGCAACATGCAACAGTGAAGCAATGATCACCAAACATCGATGACAACATGCAACATGATCATACAGACTTCATCAAACATCGATGGCAACATGCAGCATGATCATACAGAGATCACCAAACATCGATGGCAACATGCAACATGATCATAAAGAGATCACCAAACATTGATGGCAACATGAAACAGTGAAGCAATGATCACCAAACATCGATGCCAACATGCAACAGTGAAGCAATGATCACCAAGCATCGATGACAACATGCAACAATGAAGCAATGATCATACAGAGATCATCAAACATCGATGGCAACATGCATCATGATTATACAGAGATCACTAAACATCGATGACAACACGCAACATGATCATACAGAGATCACCAAACATCAATGACAACATGCAACAGTGAAGCAATGATCACCAAACATCGATGTCAACATGCAAAAGTGAAGCAATGATCACCAAACATCGATGACAACATGCAAAAGTGAAGACATGATCATACAGAGATCATCAAACATCGATGGCAACATGCAACATGATCATACAGAGATCACCAAACATCGATGACAACATGCAACAGTGAAGCAATGATCACCAAACATCGATAGCAACATGCAACAGTGAAGCAATGATCACCAAACATCGATGACAGCATGAAACAGTGAAGAAATGATCATACAGGGATCATGAAACATCGATGGCAACAGGCAACATGATTATACAGATATCACTAAACATAGATGACAACATGCAACATGATCATGCAGAGATCACCAAACATCGATGGCAACATGCAACAGTGAAGCGATGATCACCAATCATCGATGACAACATGCAACAGTGAAGCAATGATCATACAGGGATCATCAAACATCGATGGCAACATGCAACATGATTATACAGAGAGCATCAAACATCGATGACAACATGCAACATGATCATACAGACATCATCAAACATCGATGGCAACATGCAACATGATCATACAGAGATCACCAAATATCGATGACAACATGCAACATGATCATACAGAGATCACCAAACATCGATGACAACATGCAACAGTGAAGCAATGATCACCAAACATCGATGGCAACATGCAACAATGACGCAATGGGCACCAAACATCGATGACAACATGCAACAGTGAAGCAATGATCACCAAATATCGATGTCAATATGCAACAGTGAAGCAATGATCACCAAACATCGATGGCAACATGCAAAAGTGAAGCAATGATCATACAGAGATCATCAAACATCGATGGCAACATGCAACATGATCATACAGAGATCACCAAACATCGATGACAACATGCAACAGTGAAGCAATGATCACCAAACATCGATGGCAACATGCAACAGTGAAGCAATGATCACCAAACATCGATGACAACATGCAACAGTGAAGCAATGATCATACAGGGATCATCAAACATCGATGGCAACATGCAACATGATTATACAGAGAGCATCAAACATCGATGACAACATGCAACATGATCATACAGACATCATCAAACATCGATGGCAACATGCAACATGATCATACAGAGATCACCAAATAACGATGACAACATGCAACATGATCATACAGAGATCACCAAACATCGATGGCAACATGCAACATGATCATGCAGAGATCACCAAACATCGATGGCAACATGCAACAGTGAAGCAATGATCACCAAACATCGATGACAACATGCAACAGTGAAGCAATGATCATACAGGGATCATCAAACATTGATGGCAACATGCAACATGATTATACAGAGATCACCAAACATAGATGACAACATGCAACATGATTATACAGAGATCACCAAACATCGATGGCAACATGCAACATGAACACACAGAGATCACCAAACATCGATGCCAACATGCAACATGATCATACAGAGATCACCAAACATCGATGGCAACATGCAACTGAAGCAATGATCACCAAACATCGATGGCAACATGCAACAGTGAAGCAATGATTATACAGAGATCATGACACATCGATGGCAACATGCAACAGTGAAGCAATGATCACCAAACATCGATGACAACATGCAACATGATCATACAGAGATCACCAAACATCGATGAAAACATGCTACAGTGAAGCTATGATCACCAAACATCGATGGCAACATGCAACATGATCATACAGAGATCACCAAACATCGATGACAACATGCAACATGATCATACAGACATCATCAAACATCGATGGCAACATGCAACATGATCATACAAAGATGACCAAACATCGATGACAACATGCAACATGATCATACAGAGATCATAAAACATCGATGGCAACATGCAACAGTGAAGCAATGATCACCAAACATCGATGACAACATGCAACAGTAAAGCAATGATCATACAGTGATCACCAAACATCGATGACAGCATGAAACAGTGAAGAAATGATCATACAGGGATCATGAAACATCGATGGCAACAGGCAACATGATTATACAGATATCACTAAACATAGATGACAACATGCAACATGATCATGCAGAGATCACCAAACATCGATGGCAACATGCAACAGTGAAGCAATGATCACCAATCATCGATGACAACATGCAACAGTGAAGCAATGATCATACAGGGATCATCAAACATCGATGGCAACATGCAACATGATTATACAGAGAGCATCAAACATCGATGACAACATGCAACATGATCATACAGACATCATCAAACATCGATGGCAACATGCAACATGATCATACAGAGATCACCAAACATCGATGACAACATGCAACAGTGAAGCAATGATCACCAAACATCGATGGCAACATGCAACAATGACGCAATGGGCACCAAACATCGATGACAACATGCAACAGTGAAGCAATGATCACCAAATATCGATGTCAATATGCAACAGTGAAGCAATGATCACCAAACATCGATGGCAACATGCAAAAGTGAAGCAATGATCATACAGAGATCATCAAACATCGATGGCAACATGCAACATGATCATACAGAGATCACCAAACATCGATGACAACATGCAACATGATCATACAGACATCATCAAACATCGATGAAAACATGCTACAGTGAAGCTATGATCACCAAACATCGATGGCAACATGCAACATGATCATACAGAGATCACCAAACATCGATGACAACATGCAACATGATCATACAGACATCATCAAACATCGATGGCAACATGCAACATGATCATACAAAGATGACCAAACATCGATGACAACATGCAACATGATCATACAGAGATCATAAAACATCGATGGCAACATGCAACAGTGAAGCAATGATCACCAAACATCGATGACAACATGCAACAGTAAAGCAATGATCATACAGTGATCACCAAACATCGATGACAGCATGAAACAGTGAAGAAATGATCATACAGGGATCATGAAACATCGATGGCAACAGGCAACATGATTATACAGATATCACTAAACATAGATGACAACATGCAACATGATCATGCAGAGATCACCAAACATCGATGGCAACATGCAACAGTGAAGCAATGATCACCAATCATCGATGACAACATGCAACAGTGAAGCAATGATCATACAGGGATCATCAAACATCGATGGCAACATGCAACATGATTATACAGAGAGCATCAAACATCGATGACAACATGCAACATGATCATACAGAGATCACCAAATATCGATGACAACATGCAACATGATCATACAGAGATCACCAAACATCGATGACAACATGCAACAGTGAAGCAATGATCACCAAACATCGATGGCAACATGCAACAATGACGCAATGGGCACCAAACATCGATGACAACATGCAACAGTGAAGCAATGATCACCAAATATCGATGTCAATATGCAACAGTGAAGCAATGATCACCAAACATCGATGGCAACATGCAAAAGTGAAGCAATGATCATACAGAGATCATCAAACATCGATGGCAACATGCAACATGATCATACAGAGATCACCAAACATCGATGACAACATGCAACAGTGAAGCAATGATCACCAAACATCGATGGCAACATGCAACAGTGAAGCAATGATCACCAAACATCGATGACAACATGCAACAGTGAAGCAATGATCATACAGGGATCATCAAACATCGATGGCAACATGCAACATGATTATACAGAGAGCATCAAACATCGATGACAACATGCAACATGATCATACAGACATCATCAAACATCGATGGCAACATGCAACATGATCATACAGAGATCACCAAATAACGATGACAACATGCAACATGATCATACAGAGATCACCAAACATCGATGGCAACATGCAACATGATCATGCAGAGATCACCAAACATCGATGGCAACATGCAACAGTGAAGCAATGATCACCAAACATCGATGACAACATGCAACAGTGAAGCAATGATCATACAGGGATCATCAAACATTGATGGCAACATGCAACATGATTATACAGAGATCACCAAACATAGATGACAACATGCAACATGATTATACAGAGATCACCAAACATCGATGGCAACATGCAACATGAACACACAGAGATCACCAAACATCGATGCCAACATGCAACATGATCATACAGAGATCACCAAACATCGATGGCAACATGCAACAGTGAAGCAATGATCACCAAACATCGATGACAACATGCAACAGTAAAGCAATGATCATACAGTGATCACCAAACATCGATGACAGCATGAAACAGTGAAGAAATGATCATACAGGGATCATGAAACATCGATGGCAACAGGCAACATGATTATACAGATATCACTAAACATAGATGACAACATGCAACATGATCATGCAGAGATCACCAAACATCGATGGCAACATGCAACAGTGAAGCAATGATCACCAATCATCGATGACAACATGCAACAGTGAAGCAATGATCATACAGGGATCATCAAACATCGATGGCAACATGCAACATGATTATACAGAGAGCATCAAACATCGATGACAACATGCAACATGATCATACAGACATCATCAAACATCGATGGCAACATGCAACATGATCATACAGAGATCAACAAATATCGATGACAACATGCAACATGATCATACAGAGATCACCAAACATCGATGACAACATGCAACAGTGAAGCAATGATCACCAAACATCGATGGCAACATGCAACAATGACGCAATGGGCACCAAACATCGATGACAACATGCAACAGTGAAGCAATGATCACCAAATATCGATGTCAATATGCAACAGTGAAGCAATGATCACCAAACATCGATGGCAACATGCAAAAGTGAAGCAATGATCATACAGAGATCATCAAACATCGATGGCAACATGCAACATGATCATACAGAGATCACCAAACATCGATGACAACATGCAACAGTGAAGCAATGATCACCAAACATCGATGGCAACATGCAACAGTGAAGCAATGATCACCAAACATCGATGACAACATGCAACAGTGAAGCAATGATCATACAGGGATCATCAAACATCGATGGCAACATGCAACATGATTATACAGAGAGCATCAAACATCGATGACAACATGCAACATGATCATACAGACATCATCAAACATCGATGGCAACATGCAACATGATCATACAGAGATCACCAAATAACGATGACAACATGCAACATGATCATACAGAGATCACCAAACATCGATGGCAACATGCAACATGATCATGCAGAGATCACCAAACATCGATGGCAACATGCAACAGTGAAGCAATGATCACCAAACATCGATGACAACATGCAACAGTGAAGCAATGATCATACAGGGATCATCAAACATTGATGGCAACATGCAACATGATTATACAGAGATCACCAAACATAGATGACAACATGCAACATGATTATACAGAGATCACCAAACATCGATGGCAACATGCAACATGAACACACAGAGATCACCAAACATCGATGCCAACATGCAACATGATCATACAGAGATCACCAAACATCGATGGCAACATGCAACAGTGAAGCAATGATCACCAAACATCGATGACAACATGCAACAATGAAGCAATGATTATACAGAGATCATGACACATCGATGGCAACATGCAACAGTGAAGCAATGATCACCAAACATCGATGACAACATGCAACATGATCATACAGAGATCACTAAACATCGATGAAAACATGCTACAGTGAAGCTATGATCACCAAACATCGATGGCAACATGCAATATGATCATACAGAGATCACCAAACATCGATGACAACATGCAACATGATCATACAGACATCATCAAACATCGATGGCAACATGCAACATGATCATACAGAGATGACCAAACATCGATGACAACATGCAACATGATCATACAGAGATCATAAAACATCGATGGCAACATGCAACAGTGAAGCAATGATCACCAAACATCGATGACAACATGCAACAGTAAAGCAATGATCATACAGTGATCATCAAACATCGATGGCAACATGCAACATGATTATACAGAGATTACCAAACATCGATGACAACATGCAACATGAACATACAGAGATCGCCAAACATCGATGGCAACATGCAACAATGAAGCAATGATCACCAAACATCGATGGCAACATGCAACAATGAAGCAATGATCACCAAACATCGATGACAATATGCAACAGTGAAGCAATGATCACCAAACATCGATGGCATCATGCAACATGATCATACAGAGATCACCAAACATCGATGGCAACATGCAACATGATCATACAGAGATCACCAAACATCGATGGCACCAAGCAACAATGAAGCAATGATCACCAAACATGGATGGCAACATGCAACAATGACGCAATGGGCACCAAACTTCGATGACAACATGCAACAGTGAAGCAATGATCACCAAATATCGATGTCAATATGCAACAGTGAAGCAATGATCACCAAACATCGATGGCAACATGCAACAGTGAAGCAATGATCACCAACCATCGATGGATACATGCAACAATGAAGCAATGATCACCAAACATCGATGACAACATGCAACAGTGAAGCAATGATCACCAAACATCGATGACAACATGCAACATTGAATCAATGATAACCAAACATCGATGGCAACATGCAACATGATCATACAGAGATCACCAAACATCGATGGCAACATGCAACATGATCATACAGAGATCACCAAACATCGATGGCAACATGCAACAATGAAGCAATGATCACCAAACATCGATGGCAACATGCAACAATGAAGCAATGATCACCAAACATCGATGGCAACATGCAACAGTGAAGCAATGATCACCAAACATCGATGTCAACATGCAACAGTGAAGCAATGATCACCAAACATCGATGGCAACATGCAACATGATCATACAGAGATCACCAAACATCGATAGCAACATGCAACATGATCATACAGAGATCACCAACCATCGATGGCAACATGCAACAATGAAGCAATGATCACCAAACATCGATGGCAACATGCAACAATGAAGCAATGATCACCAAACATCGATGACAACATGCAACCGTGAAGCAATGATCACCAAACATCGATGTAAACATGCAACAGTGAAGCAATGATCACCAAACATCGATGGCAACATGCAACAGTGAAGCAATGTCACCAACCATCGATGGCAACATGCAAAAATGAAGCAATGATCACCAAACATCGATGACAACATGCTACAGTGAAGCAATAATCACCAATTATCGATGGCAACATGCAACAGTGAAGCAATGATCACCAAACATCGATGACAACATGCATCATGATCATACAGACATCATCAAACATCAATGGCAACATTCAATATGATCATACAGAGATCACCAAACATCGATGACAACATGCAACATGATCATACAGAGATCACCAAACATCGATGGCAACATGCAACAGTGAAGCAATTATCACCAAAGATCGATGGCAACATGCAACAGTGAAGCAATGATCACCAAACATCGATGACAACATGCAACAATGATGCAATGATTATACAGAGATTATCAAACATCGATGGCACCATGCAACAGTGAATCAACGATCACCAAACATCGATGACAACATGCAACATGATCATACAGAGATCACCAAACATCGATGGCAACATGCAACATGAAAATACAGAGATCACCAAACATCGATGGCAACATGCAACAATGAAGCAATGATCACCAAACATCGATGACAACATGCAACAGTGAAGCAATAATCACCAAACATCGATGGCAACATGCAACAGTGAAGCAATGATCACCAAACATCGATGACAACATGCAACAGTGAAGCAATGATCACCAAACATCGATGGCAACATGCAACAAAGAAGCAATGATCACCAATCATCGATGAAAACATGCAACAGTGAAGCAATGATCACCAAACATCGATGGCAACATGCAACAGTGAAGCAATGATCACCAAACATCGATGGCAACATGCAACATGATCATACATAGATCACCAAACATCGATGCCAACATGCAACAGTGAAGCAATGATCACCAAACATCGATGACAACATGCAACAGTGAAGCAATGATCATACAGGGATCATCAAACATTGATGGCAACATGCAACATGATTATACAGAGATCACCAAACATAGATGACAACATGCAACATGATTACACAGAGATCACCAAACATCGATGGCAACATGCAACATGAACACACAGAGATCACCAAACATCGATGCCAACATGCAACATGATCATACAGAGATCACCAAACATCGATGGCAACATGCAACTGAAGCAATGATCACCAAACATCGATGGCAACATGCAACAGTGAAGCAATGATCACCAAACATCGATGACAACATGCAACAATGAAGCAATGATTATACAGAGATCATGACACATCGATGGCAACATGCAACAGTGAAGCAATGATCACCAAACATCGATGACAACATGCAACATGATCATACAGAGATCACCAAACATCGATGAAAACATGCTACAGTGAAGCTATGATCACCAAACATCGATGGCAACATGCAACATGATCATACAGAGATCACCAAACATCGATGACAACATGCAACATGATCATACAGACATCATCAAACATCGATGGCAACATGCAACATGATCATACAGAGATGACCAAACATCGATGACAACATGCAACATGATCATACAGAGATCATAAAACATCGATGGCAACATGCAACAGTGAAGCAATGATCACCAAACATCGATGACAACATGCAACAGTAAAGCAATGATCATACAGTGATCATCAAACATCGATGGCAACATGCAACATGATTATACAGAGATTACCAAACATCGATGACAACATGCAACATGAACATACAGAGATCGCCAAACATCGATGGCAACATGCAACAATGAAGCAATGATCACCAAACATCGATGGCAACATGCAACAATGAAGCAATGATCACCAAACATCGATGACAATATGCAACAGTGAAGCAATGATCACCAAACATCGATGGCATCATGCAACATGATCATACAGAGATCACCAAACATCGATGGCAACATGCAACATGATCATACAGAGATCACCAAACATCGATGGCACCAAGCAACAATGAAGCAATGATCACCAAACATCGATGGCAACATGCAACAATGACGCAATGGGCACCAAACTTCGATGACAACATGCAACAGTGAAGCAATGATCACCAAATATCGATGTCAATATGCAACAGTGAAGCAATGATCACCAAACATCGATGGCAACATGCAACAGTGAAGCAATGATCACCAACCATCGATGGCAACATGCAACAATGAAGCAATGATCACCAAACATCGATGACAACATGCAACAGTGAAGCAATGATCACCAAACATCGATGGCAACATGCAACAGTGAATCAATGATAACCAAACATCGATGGCAACATGCAACATGATCATACAGAGATCACCAAACATCGATGGCAACATGCAACATGATCATACAGAGATCACCAAACATCGATGGCAACATGCAACAATGAAGCAATGATCACCAAACATCGATGGCAACATGCAACAATGAAGCAATGATCACCAAACATCGATGGCAACATGCAACAGTGAAGCAATGATCACCAAACATCGATGTCAACATGCAACAGTGAAGCAATGATCACCAAACATCGATGGCAACATGCAACATGATCATACAGAGATCACCAAACATCGATGGCAACATGCAACATGATCATACAGAGATCACCAACCATCGATGGCAACATGCAACAATGAAGCAATGATCACCAAACATCGATGGCAACATGCAACAATGAAGCAATGATCACCAAACATCGATGACAACATGCAACCGTGAAGCAATGATCACCAAACATCGATGTAAACATGCAACAGTGAAGCAATGATCACCAAACATCGATGGCAACATGCAAGAGTGAAGCAATGATCACCAAACATCGATGGCAACATGCAACAGTGAAGCAATGATCACCAAACATCGATGGCAACATGCAACATGATCATACAGAGATCACCAAACATCGATGGCAACATGCAACATGATCATACAGAGATCACCAAACATCGATGGCAACATGCAACAATGAAGCAATGATCATTAAACATCGATGGCAACATGCAACAATGAAGCAATGATCACCAAACATCGATGGCAACATGCAACAGTGAAGCAATGATCACCAAACATCGATGTCAACATGCAACAGTGAAGCAATGATCACCAAACATCGATGGCAACATGCAACATGATCATACAGAGATCACCAAACATCGATGGCAACATGCAACATGATCATACAGAGATCACCAACCATCGATGGCAACATGCAACAATGAAGCAATGATCACCAAACATCGATGGCAACATGCAACAATGAAGCAATGATCACCAAACATCGATGACAACATGCAACCGTGAAGCAATGATCACCAAACATCGATGTAAACATGCAACAGTGAAGCAATGATCACCAAACATCGATGGCAACATGCAACAGTGAAGCAATGTCACCAACCATCGATGGCAACATGCAAAAATGAAGCAATGATCACCAAACATCGATGACAACATGCTACAGTGAAGCAATAATCACCAATTATCGATGGCAACATGCAACAGTGAAGCAATGATCACCAAACATCGATGACAACATGCATCATGATCATACAGACATCATCAAACATCAATGGCAACATTCAATATGATCATACAGAGATCACCAAACATCGATGACAACATGCAACATGATCATACAGAGATCACCAAACATCGATGGCAACATGCAACAGTGAAGCAATTATCACCAAAGATCGATGGCAACATGCAACAGTGAAGCAATGATCACCAAACATCGATGACAACATGCAACAATGATGCAATGATTATACAGAGATTATCAAACATCGATGGCACCATGCAACAGTGAATCAACGATCACCAAACATCGATGGCAACATGCAACAGTGAAGCAATGATCACCAAACATCGATGACAACATGCAACAGTGAAGCAATGATCACCAAACATCGATGGCAACATGCAACAAAGAAGCAATGATCACCAATCATCGATGAAAACATGCAACAGTGAAGCAATGATCACCAAACATCGATGGCAACATGCAACAGTGAAGCAATGATCACCAAACATCGATGGCAACATGCAACATGATCATACATAGATCACCAAACATCGATGCCAACATGCAACAGTGAAGCAATAATCACCAAACATCGATGACAACATGCAACAGTGAAGCAATGATCATACAGGGATCATCAAACATTGATGGCAACATGCAACATGATTATACAGAGATCACCAAACATAGATGACAACATGCAACATGATTATACAGAGATCATCAAACATCGATGGCAACATGCAACATGAACACACAGAGATCACCAAACATCGATGCCAACATGCAACATGATCATACAGAGATCACCAAACATCGATGGCAACATGCAACTGAAGCAATGATCACCAAACATCGATGGCAACATGCAACAGTGAAGCAATGATCACCAAACATCGATGACAACATGCAACAATGAAGCAATGATTATACAGAGATCATGACACATCGATGGCAACATGCAACAGTGAAGCAATGATCACCAAACATCGATGACAACATGCAACATGATCATACAGAGATCACCAAACATCGATGAAAACATGCTACAGTGAAGCTATGATCACCAAACATCGATGGCAACATGCAACATGATCATACAGAGATCACCAAACATCGATGACAACATGCAACATGATCATACAGACATCATCAAACATCGATGGCAACATGCAACATGATCATACAGAGATGACCAAACATCGATGACAACATGCAACATGATCATACAGAGATCATAAAACATCGATGGCAACATGCAACAGTGAAGCAATGATCACCAAACATCGATGACAACATGCAACAGTAAAGCAATG
This sequence comes from Cepaea hortensis, assembly GCA_963921405.1. Lineage (NCBI taxonomy): Eukaryota > Metazoa > Mollusca > Gastropoda > Stylommatophora > Helicidae > Cepaea > Cepaea hortensis. Next base: position 97,069,485 of record OY992894.1, read on the forward strand.
ATCATACAGTGATCATCAAACATCGATGGCAACATGCAACATGATTATACAGAGATTACCAAACATCGATGACAACATGCAACATGAACATACAGAGATCGCCAAACATCGATGGCAACATGCAACAATGAAGCAATGATCACCAAACATCGATGGCAACATGCAACAATGAAGCAATGATCACCAAACATCGATGACAATATGCAACAGTGAAGCAATGATCACCAAACATCGATGGCATCATGCAACATGATCATACAGAGATCACCAAACATCGATGGCAACATGCAACATGATCATACAGAGATCACCAAACATCGATGGCACCAAGCAACAATGAAGCAATGATCACCAAACATGGATGGCAACATGCAACAATGACGCAATGGGCACCAAACTTCGATGACAACATGCAACAGTGAAGCAATGATCACCAAATATCGATGTCAATATGCAACAGTGAAGCAATGATCACCAAACATCGATGGCAACATGCAACAGTGAAGCAATGATCACCAACCATCGATGGATACATGCAACAATGAAGCAATGATCACCAAACATCGATGACAACATGCAACAGTGAAGCAATGATCACCAAACATCGATGGCAACATGCAACAGTGAATCAATGATAACCAAACATCGATGGCAACATGCAACATGATCATACAGAGATCACCAAACATCGATGGCAACATGCAACATGATCATACAGAGATCACCAAACATCGATGGCAACATGCAACAATGAAGCAATGATCACCAAACATCGATGGCAACATGCAACAATGAAGCAATGATCACCAAACATCGATGGCAACATGCAACAGTGAAGCAATGATCACCAAACATCGATGTCAACATGCAACAGTGAAGCAATGATCACCAAACATCGATGGCAACATGCAACATGATCATACAGAGATCACCAAACATCGATAGCAACATGCAACATGATCATACAGAGATCACCAACCATCGATGGCAACATGCAACAATGAAGCAATGATCACCAAACATCGATGGCAACATGCAACAATGAAGCAATGATCACCAAACATCGATGACAACATGCAACCGTGAAGCAATGATCACCAAACATCGATGTAAACATGCAACAGTGAAGCAATGATCACCAAACATCGATGGCAACATGCAACAGTGAAGCAATGTCACCAACCATCGATGGCAACATGCAAAAATGAAGCAATGATCACCAAACATCGATGACAACATGCTACAGTGAAGCAATAATCACCAATTATCGATGGCAACATGCAACAGTGAAGCAATGATCACCAAACATCGATGACAACATGCATCATGATCATACAGACATCATCAAACATCAATGGCAACATTCAATATGATCATACAGAGATCACCAAACATCGATGACAACATGCAACATGATCATACAGAGATCACCAAACATCGATGGCAACATGCAACAGTGAAGCAATTATCACCAAAGATCGATGGCAACATGCAACAGTGAAGCAATGATCACCAAACATCGATGACAACATGCAACAATGATGCAATGATTATACAGAGATTATCAAACATCGATGGCACCATGCAACAGTGAATCAACGATCACCAAACATCGATGACAACATGCAACATGATCATACAGAGATCACCAAACATCGATGGCAACATGCAACATGAAAATACAGAGATCACCAAACATCGATGGCAACATGCAACAATGAAGCAATGATCACCAAACATCGATGACAACATGCAACAGTGAAGCAATAATCACCAAACATCGATGGCAACATGCAACAGTGAAGCAATGATCACCAAACATCGATGACAACATGCAACAGTGAAGCAATGATCACCAAACATCGATGGCAACATGCAACAAAGAAGCAATGATCACCAATCATCGATGAAAACATGCAACAGTGAAGCAATGATCACCAAACATCGATGGCAACATGCAACAGTGAAGCAATGATCACCAAACATCGATGGCAACATGCAACATGATCATACATAGATCACCAAACATCGATGCCAACATGCAACAGTGAAGCAATGATCACCAAACATCGATGACAACATGCAACAGTGAAGCAATGATCATACAGGGATCATCAAACATTGATGGCAACATGCAACATGATTATACAGAGATCACCAAACATAGATGACAACATGCAACATGATTACACAGAGATCACCAAACATCGATGGCAACATGCAACATGAACACACAGAGATCACCAAACATCGATGCCAACATGCAACATGATCATACAGAGATCACCAAACATCGATGGCAACATGCAACTGAAGCAATGATCACCAAACATCGATGGCAACATGCAACAGTGAAGCAATGATCACCAAACATCGATGACAACATGCAACAATGAAGCAATGATTATACAGAGATCATGACACATCGATGGCAACATGCAACAGTGAAGCAATGATCACCAAACATCGATGACAACATGCAACATGATCATACAGAGATCACCAAACATCGATGAAAACATGCTACAGTGAAGCTATGATCACCAAACATCGATGGCAACATGCAACATGATCATACAGAGATCACCAAACATCGATGACAACATGCAACATGATCATACAGACATCATCAAACATCGATGGCAACATGCAACATGATCATACAGAGATGACCAAACATCGATGACAACATGCAACATGATCATACAGAGATCATAAAACATCGATGGCAACATGCAACAGTGAAGCAATGATCACCAAACATCGATGACAACATGCAACAGTAAAGCAATGATCATACAGTGATCATCAAACATCGATGGCAACATGCAACATGATTATACAGAGATTACCAAACATCGATGACAACATGCAACATGAACATACAGAGATCGCCAAACATCGATGGCAACATGCAACAATGAAGCAATGATCACCAAACATCGATGGCAACATGCAACAATGAAGCAATGATCACCAAACATCGATGACAATATGCAACAGTGAAGCAATGATCACCAAACATCGATGGCATCATGCAACATGATCATACAGAGATCACCAAACATCGATGGCAACATGCAACATGATCATACAGAGATCACCAAACATCGATGGCACCAAGCAACAATGAAGCAATGATCACCAAACATCGATGGCAACATGCAACAATGACGCAATGGGCACCAAACTTCGATGACAACATGCAACAGTGAAGCAATGATCACCAAATATCGATGTCAATATGCAACAGTGAAGCAATGATCACCAAACATCGATGGCAACATGCAACAGTGAAGCAATGATCACCAACCATCGATGGCAACATGCAACAATGAAGCAATGATCACCAAACATCGATGAAAACATGCAACAGTGAAGCAATGATCACCAAACATCGATGGCAACATGCAACAGTGAATCAATGATAACCAAACATCGATGGCAACATGCAACATGATCATACAGAGATCACCAAACATCGATGGCAACATGCAACATGATCATACAGAGATCACCAAACATCGATGGCAACATGCAACAATGAAGCAATGATCACCAAACATCGATGGCAACATGCAACAATGAAGCAATGATCACCAAACATCGATGGCAACATGCAACAGTGAAGCAATGATCACCAAACATCGATGTCAACATGCAACAGTGAAGCAATGATCACCAAACATCGATGGCAACATGCAACATGATCATACAGAGATCACCAAACATCGATGGCAACATGCAACATGATCATACAGAGATCACCAACCATCGATGGCAACATGCAACAATGAAGCAATGATCACCAAACATCGATGGCAACATGCAACAATGAAGCAATGATCACCAAACATCGATGACAACATGCAACCGTGAAGCAATGATCACCAAACATCGATGTAAACATGCAACAGTGAAGCAATGATCACCAAACATCGATGGCAACATGCAAGAGTGAAGCAATGATCACCAAACATCGATGGCAACATGCAACAGTGAAGCAATGATCACCAAACATCGATGGCAACATGCAACATGATCATACAGAGATCACCAAACATCGATGGCAACATGCAACATGATCATACAGAGATCACCAAACATCGATGGCAACATGCAACAATGAAGCAATGATCATTAAACATCGATGGCAACATGCAACAATGAAGCAATGATCACCAAACATCGATGGCAACATGCAACAGTGAAGCAATGATCACCAAACATCGATGTCAACATGCAACAGTGAAGCAATGATCACCAAACATCGATGGCAACATGCAACATGATCATACAGAGATCACCAAACATCGATGGCAACATGCAACATGATCATACAGAGATCACCAACCATCGATGGCAACATGCAACAATGAAGCAATGATCACCAAACATCGATGGCAACATGCAACAATGAAGCAATGATCACCAAACATCGATGACAACATGCAACCGTGAAGCAATGATCACCAAACATCGATGTAAACATGCAACAGTGAAGCAATGATCACCAAACATCGATGGCAACATGCAACAGTGAAGCAATGTCACCAACCATCGATGGCAACATGCAAAAATGAAGCAATGATCACCAAACATCGATGACAACATGCTACAGTGAAGCAATAATCACCAATTATCGATGGCAACATGCAACAGTGAAGCAATGATCACCAAACATCGATGACAACATGCATCATGATCATACAGACATCATCAAACATCAATGGCAACATTCAATATGATCATACAGAGATCACCAAACATCGATGACAACATGCAACATGATCATACAGAGATCACCAAACATCGATGGCAACATGCAACAGTGAAGCAATTATCACCAAAGATCGATGGCAACATGCAACAGTGAAGCAATGATCACCAAACATCGATGACAACATGCAACAATGATGCAATGATTATACAGAGATTATCAAACATCGATGGCACCATGCAACAGTGAATCAACGATCACCAAACATCGATGGCAACATGCAACAGTGAAGCAATGATCACCAAACATCGATGACAACATGCAACAGTGAAGCAATGATCACCAAACATCGATGGCAACATGCAACAAAGAAGCAATGATCACCAATCATCGATGAAAACATGCAACAGTGAAGCAATGATCACCAAACATCGATGGCAACATGCAACAGTGAAGCAATGATCACCAAACATCGATGGCAACATGCAACATGATCATACATAGATCACCAAACATCGATGCCAACATGCAACAGTGAAGCAATAATCACCAAACATCGATGACAACATGCAACAGTGAAGCAGTGATCATACAGGGATCATCAAACATTGATGGCAACATGCAACATGATTATACAGAGATCACCAAACATAGATGACAACATGCAACATGATTATACAGAGATCATCAAACATCGATGGCAACATGCAACATGAACACACAGAGATCACCAAACATCGATGCCAACATGCAACATGATCATACAGAGATCACCAAACATCGATGGCAACATGCAACTGAAGCAATGATCACCAAACATCGATGGCAACATGCAACAGTGAAGCAATGATCACCAAACATCGATGACAACATGCAACAATGAAGCAATGATTATACAGAGATCATGACACATCGATGGCAACATGCAACAGTGAAGCAATGATCACCAAACATCGATGACAACATGCAACATGATCATACAGAGATCACCAAACATCGATGAAAACATGCTACAGTGAAGCTATGATCACCAAACATCGATGGCAACATGCAACATGATCATACAGAGATCACCAAACATCGATGACAACATGCAACATGATCATACAGACATCATCAAACATCGATGGCAACATGCAACATGATCATACAGAGATGACCAAACATCGATGACAACATGCAACATGATCATACAGAGATCATAAAACATCGATGGCAACATGCAACAGTGAAGCAATGATCACCAAACATCGATGACAACATGCAACAGTAAAGCAATGATCATACAGTGATCATCAAACATCGATGGCAACATGCAACATGATTATACAGAGATTACCAAACATCGATGACAACATGCAACATGAACATACAGAGATCGCCAAACATCGATGGCAACATGCAACAATGAAGCAGTGATCACCAAACATCGATGGCAACATGCAACAATGAAGCAATGATCACCAAACATCGATGACAATATGCAACAGTGAAGCAATGATCACCAAACATCGATGGCATCATGCAACATGATCATACAGAGATCACCAAACATCGATGGCAACATGCAACATGATCATACAGAGATCACCAAACATCGATGGCACCAAGCAACAATGAAGCAATGATCACCAAACATCGATGGCAACATGCAACAATGACGCAATGGGCACCAAACTTCGATGACAACATGCAACAGTGAAGCAATGATCACCAAATATCGATGTCAATATGCAACAGTGAAGCAATGATCACCAAACATCGATGGCAACATGCAACAGTGAAGCAATGATCACCAACCATCGATGGCAACATGCAACAATGAAGCAATGATCACCAAACATCGATGACAACATGCAACAGTGAAGCAATGATCACCAAACATCGATGGCAACATGCAACAGTGAATCAATGATAACCAAACATCGATGGCAACATGCAACATGATCATACAGAGATCACCAAACATCGATGGCAACATGCAACATGATCATACAGAGATCACCAAACATCGATGGCAACATGCAACAATGAAGCAATGATCACCAAACATCGATGGCAACATGCAACAATGAAGCAATGATCACCAAACATCGATGGCAACATGCAACAGTGAAGCAATGATCACCAAACATCGATGTCAACATGCAACAGTGAAGCAATGATCACCAAACATCGATGGCAACATGCAACATGATCATACAGAGATCACCAAACATCGATGGCAACATGCAACATGATCATACAGAGATCACCAACCATCGATGGCAACATGCAACAATGAAGCAATGATCACCAAACATCGATTGCAACATGCAACAATGAAGCAATGATCACCAAACATCGATGACAACATGCAACCGTGAAGCAATGATCACCAAACATCGATGTAAACATGCAACAGTGAAGCAATGATCACCAAACATCGATGGCAACATGCAACAGTGAAGCAATGTCACCAACCATCGATGGCAACATGCAAAAATGAAGCAATGATCACCAAACATCGATGACAACATGCTACAGTGAAGCAATAATCACCAATTATCGATGGCAACATGCAACAGTGAAGCAATGATCACCAAACATCGATGACAACATGCATCATGATCATACAGACATCATCAAACATCAATGGCAACATTCAATATGATCATACAGAGATCACCAAACATCGATGACAACATGCAACATGATCATACAGAGATCACCAAACATCGATGGCAACATGCAACAGTGAAGCAATTATCACCAAAGATCGATGGCAACATGCAACAGTGAAGCAATGATCACCAAACATCGATGACAACATGCAACAATGATGCAATGATTATACAGAGATTATCAAACATCGATGGCACCATGCAACAGTGAATCAACGATCACCAAACATCGATGACAACATGCAACATGATCATACAGAGATCACCAAACATCGATGGCAACATGCAACATGAAAATACAGAGATCACCAAACATCGATGGCAACATGCAAAAATGAAGCAATGATCACCAAACATCGATGACAACATGCAACAGTGAAGCAATAATCACCAAACATCGATGGCAACATGCAACAGTGAAGCAATGATCACCAAACATCGATGACAACATGCAACAGTGAAGCAATGATCACCAAACATCGATGGCAACATGCAACAAAGAAGCAATGATCACCAATCATCGATGAAAACATGCAACAGTGAAGCATGTCAACTTCTCACCTAAAGCAAATCACCAGAAATAATTAGAGGGCTGCAACTCCAGCCCAAGAAAGATAATTGAGTCGCTCTGGACAAGAAACGTCCAGAGCTTTCTAGAACAAGAGTCACCGAGTCCAGGGTTCCGTGGACATTGAGATGACCCGCCTAAAGCGGGGTCCACGAGGAACTCGGGCAGAGTTACCGCCCGTCGAATAGCGACACGCGGTAGACCAACAGAGGGCGATTGGACTCGCTACAGGCAACAAGGGTCTGCCTGAGAGGGACTCTGTAGATCTTCATATTATAGACTAGATAGTGTGCTAGGATGTTACATGATTATAAATGTATAATAGTTTAATGTCAATGAATAATGTGATATGATGTTAACTGTATAGCCACAATAAATAGGCTATATCATAGCAAAGTAGTTTGATTGCTTGTGTTATTAATACCTGTGTGAACCCAACCAGTCACCTAGATAGTAAGACGATAACAGGTATTTTTGGGGGCTAGTACCGGTTTTGAGCATTATATGTTTATTAAACAACGGGAAAATGCCATGTAAAATCATTTAGTCATATCATATTGATTGTTTTCTTGAAAATGTCAGGTAAAATTGTTAACCTTAAAATGTTCAACATATTTAGTAGCTATCTAGTAATCAAAGTAATATTATCAAAATAGGCAGAGTCCCTCAGCAGCCAAAAGCAGAGTCCAGACCACAGTATACCGCTTTTTGGTATCCAATACTTACTGTTTGATATAACTATGACATTTTTTGTTTTTTTTTCTTTTGACCGTGACTAATGTTTCGTACTCTACGAGCAGATTGTGCCGCAGAGCGTACCGTGTGAGTGCAGAAACCCGTGTGAGTGTTCCAGCCAAAGGTGTATGATAAACAAGACCGCGTACAATGCATTGTAACGGTTCCAGCAGTAACGAAAGTGCAGAGCAACATCCTTCCGAAGGATTCAGAGCTAAGTGTCGTTTCATACTCATTGCAGATTCTAAGCTATTACTTCCCATCTTCCATCATGTATCATTTTGTTGAATATTAATTGATGTGTATATTCATACTTTTGCCACCAATATAAACCTACATTTTGCGTAATACATTAATATTCAAGGGAAGTAACCATTTTTTTTTTGAGTCAATACCAAATTTATCTAAGGGATTTGACTTTACAAACATCATAAATAAATAAAATCCAAAAATGTCAACCTTAGATCAATGCATAGAGCAGGGAATAAAATTAGGCTATAAAGAAGAGAAACTGTCAGAATGGGCACAGAAAACACATGCAGAAAACATTGCCCGTGAGGAAAGAGCAATTGAACGAGAGGAAAAGAAACTACGAGAGGAAAGAGAAGCAACGGAGAAGAAATTGCAAATGGAGCTCGACGCAGCAGCCAAGCAAGCCGAAAAACAATCAGAAGAAAGAAAATTGCAACTTGAGGCAGCGGAAAAGAAATTGCAAATGGAGCTTGACGCAGCAGCTAAACAAGCCCAGTTAAACGCTGATACACAGGTGAGATTGAAACAGATGGAAATAGAATCCAGCACAGAAATATCTATGAACAAGTTAAGAAATAAAGAAGAGGAACAGAAATATAGTAAATATAAAGGCCTCATAAAAGCTTTCTGTTCAGGGGACTCCATCTCCGCCTATTTAGAAAATTTCGAATGTCTCATGGCCTACCACAAAATTATTAAGGCAGACTGGGCATATATTCTCATGAGGAATCTGGCTCTAGAGCCACTGAAAGTAATAGAGACAGTACCACAGGAGATGCGCAAGGACTACGATTATCTTAAACAACGCATACTCCAACATTTCTCTTTAGACACAGCAGGGTACCAACAACAGTTTGCAAAATTAGCACCCAAACCTAACCAAACATTCATAGACTACGTTAGTTCAGTACAAGATATATGCACTAAGTGGATAAACTCAGCGAAAACTAACAATAACCACGATAAACTCAAAGAACTTATCATCATAGATAAAATAGTGAGTACCATCCCCACACCTTTTGCAAAATTTTTAAAGCAGATGGATTGCAAAACCATCCAAGAAATTGAATCCAAAGGCAATGCATTCTACACAGCAAACAGAGATATTTTCCAACACAACATCAGTCAAAATGACACAGCAGCTGCCGTAACAGAAAGTAAGTACTCCAAACCAACACAAAGTAAATTCAAACCGCGTGCCAAGAGTGGAAAGGTAACAAAGTGTCAATACTGTAGTTTGACGCACGATATTTACGCTATGTGCGACCAATCCCCGAACTATCCGCACCACCTCAAAATGATGGTAGAGAAACAGAAAGCAAAACGTAACGCGTACCAAAAAGCTGTAAAATGTTACTTTTGCCTTAGCTGGGGACATTACAGTAAACATTGTGAGGGGCGTAAGATGTTAAAGCAGGCTAATGCAGCATTAGTAGCAACATCTTCTGATGATGACATAGAGTCACTGATTGAATATAATAATCAGCAGGACAATGAAAGTGAGCTTGGAAATGCGGTGCATATAATTAACACCATTGTAGATGATACATGCAATGCTTGTACAAAGTTTCAATTAGATCCATCATTACCATGCGGCCACAGTGTACCAATTGCAAATGAGACAGCCAACGCTGCGTTGTCAGCCACAGGGAAGTTAACATTTTTGACAGGTTTCGTAAACAAGAAAAAGTGCTCTTTAATTCGCGATTCCGGGGCAACTCTGTGTGGGGTAAGGAAAACATTAGTCAACACCACAGACTACACAGACAAACACGTTAACTGTCGCACATTTTCAGGTACTATAGAAAGATATCCCCTTGCGCTGGTCGAAATTCAAACACCATATATATCAGGACAGATTTTGTGCGCTGTCCTTGAAAACCCAGTCGCAGATATCATACTTGGTAATTTACCCAACATCCACCCATGTTCGGACAAGGAAATCAAGGACTGGGAACGAAAACACGGTATTTACCACAGAGATACCGATGCTAAAGTGAAACACCATTCTTGTGTGTCTCAAACTGCCAAAAGACCAAGGGACACAACCACTGAGGTAATTCAAAAAGAATTCACCGAGGTGTACAACGCAGGGGCGGTCGAATCGTTTAACGAGACGACCGAATTAAAGCCTCGAATTGAGGTCACTCCCATGCTACAAAATACCAAACCTGACAATGTGCTGCAAAACACACAAAACACAAACGCCATTACACGACAGACAACTCAGAAAACCAACACTGACCAACTACAGGAATCACTAGAAATAGCAGCGCCGAACACCACTAACATCAATTTCGGAAACGAACAGAAAAATGATCCTACACTGACACCATATTTTAGATTAGTAGGAGTAAAGCCTAAGGTAACGAAAAACGCATCGTGGGTATTTAGGTTACAAAACAACATCCTTACTAGATATTACACTACAAAACAGACCACGACACAACAAATAGTGTTACCATTAGCACATCGAAACAACGTTCTAACATTAGCCCATGACTCCCCTTTTGGAGGTCATATGGGGTATGAAAAGACCAGGGCCAGAGTACTGACACAATTTTATTGGCCGAAGTTTTGCCACGATATAAAGACTTTCTGTAAATCTTGTGAAGTATGTCAGAAACTGGTTAAAAAGGGAAAGAACCCTACAGCAGAAGTACAATCAACGACAACTGCCTCGAGGCCTTTTCAAATCGTGGCAGTTGATCTTGTGGGTCCGTTAAATCACATTTCGAATAAGGGCAATAGATATATATTTTACTCTTGTTGATTTATGTACAAGATGGCCCGAAATGTTACCACTAAGATCTATCTCATCTAAGGATGTAACGGACATATTACTGAACATTTTCTCCCGTTTTGGCTTTCCGGAGAAAATAATTTCTGATAGGGGAACCCAGTTCATCTCAAATGCCACCCAATCAGTAACAAAGTTACTGGGCATCAAGCAGTGTTTCACAAGTCCATATCGACCGGCCGCAAATGGTATCTGCGAAAAATTAAATGGAGACTTGAAGCACATGCTTGCCAAAGTGACAGCTGAAAATCCAGCCGATTGGGACATACTTCTCCCAACGGTGCTGTTCGCATATAGAGAAGTCCCACAATCAAGTACAGGGTTCTCTCCCTTCGAATTGATGTATGGAGCGAACCCAAGAGGACCTCTCACCATCTATAAAGACATAATATCACAACCTGTAGATATCCACCTTCCCATTTCTACATATGATTTGGTCACTGACACCAGAGACAAAATCATACGTTCCTGTATAATGGCCAGAACATCACTACAGGAGAAAGGTTTTAAGTACAGGCAATACGCCAATAAAGGTGCAAAGACTGTTGTGCTATATCCAGGTCAGGACATTTTACTACTCTTACCTGACAAAAGAGACCTACTGTCGACCTCTTGGCAAGGACCTTTTAAGGTCATTAGAAGGATTTCAGAAGTAGATTACGAAATCTCTTTAAATGGGAAACTGAAAATATTCCATATAAATATGTTAAAACCATATTTTCTAAGACAGGACAATGAGACAAATGAACCGACACAACCTGGTGACACAGACGAAACGACTGTATCCCGACAGAATGACACGTCGACAACCGAAGCAGCGGTAACGACGCACTCTTACGACGACACAAACAACGAAGACATATGGACATTACCAACGTTCTGTGATAGCGACAACGACGACAAAACGGACGACATATTGACGGTTCACCTTGACGACGACGACAATGACATTGAAGACAATTTACAAACTGTAACATCTGTGATAAATCAGACAGACATAGACAATACGGAAATCCCTGTACCAATCATGTCGAACGACGGGAGCATCCATGACATCCATATCTCTGACACGTTAACACAGCTACAGCGACAAGACATTTGGACTATCCTGAACGACTACAAACATATCTTTTCTAACAAACCTGGACGCACCGATAGAATAATCCATTCAATTGTGCTGACAGACCTAAGACCAGTCAAATGTAGACCATACTCTATTCCTCTCCATTACAGAACTAATTTAGATAAAGAAATTTTAGAATTAGAGAGGAATGGTATTATTCAGAAATCAGTCTCTCAATACTCGTCACCGATCGTCCTGGTGAAAAAGAAGGACCAGACCATTCGTTTGTGCATTGACTATAGAGTGCTAAACACTAGAACAACAACTGACGCTGAACCTATGAACAGCTGTGAAGATCTTATCTTAAACATGTCCCAATCATCCTTATTTTCTAAGACAGATTTAGCGAAAGGATATTGGCAGATCCCACTACACCCTTCTTGTAGACATATAACAGCATTTGCCACACCTCTTGGTTTATACGAGTGGCTATACCTTCCTTTCGGCCTAAAGAACGCACCGGCCACCTTTGTAAGGCTTACAAGATTATTATTACACGGAATTACAGATGTAGTTGCCTATATAGATGACATATGCATCCATTCATCTGACATGTCTTCTCATCTACTTACCCTAAAACAAGTCTTCAACCAAATTTCTCTTTTCGGACTCACTATCAAACCTTCCAAGGTTGAAATAGGTTATACAGAAATAGATTTCCTTGGTCATAAAATTTCTCAAGGTAAATTACTCACTGATGAGAAAATAGTCTCCAAGATTCTTAATCTAGAAGTACCTACCACAAAGAAGCAGATTAGGAGTTTATTAGGCCTTATTAATTATTATGCCAAATTTATCCCACATTGGGCAGAACTCACCACAGTTTTTTCAGACATGTTAACAAAAGATCATCCATCGAAAATTTGTAAAAGTAACAGCTTGGATGATGCAATGTGTAAATTGAAACATATTTTTTCGAATCCTCCAGTGTTACGATTACCCAACATAAAATTACCTTTTATCTTAACCACAGATGCAAGCGCCATAGCTATAGGAGGTTGCTTGATGCGGGAATTCGATGGGGTCAGACACCCTATTCTCTACGTGAGTAGGAAACTGAGGAAAGCTGAGATACGCTATGCCACAGTGGAACGGGAGTGTTTGAGTCTGTTATTCTGTATTTTGAAACTATCCAAGTACCTCTTGGGCAGGCACTTTGTGGTCCTGAGCGATAGTTCACCATTGTTAGTCCTCAACCAAGGATCGCCCAAGAACCACCGGTTGCAAAGATGGCGGCTCCTTCTTCAGGACTTTGATTTCGAAATACGCCACATCAGAGGCACCGATAATACGATAGCTGACATTTTATCACGGCAGGCAGATGCGCCAGCCGAATGACTCTTATCATTCGACCAGTAGCCATGTTATATACTGTGATGAGCCTGTGATAAGTTTTACACCGTTTCATATGTGTACCTCTACACCTGCTAAATTACTCTGTGCTTAGTTAATTACAACCATATTTAACACGGTACTTTTATCACTATACCACCAAGTGCCTAAGCTCTAGTACTATACCAGCTAGAAACAGTAATTGTTTATTTCAACCAATAAGATCAACCAGTGAACGAACATACAAGACACGGAAATGAACTCATACTTGCTGTTACTGCAAAACAGCCGAAATACGACAACATCACTATAGAACAACACTTAAGAGCCAGCCATACGAACTTTAACATTTATGGCAAAACACAGGAACAACGGGACGGCAACGCGCACGTCATCGTTGGAGTTAATTTAATTAGTTAATTAGTTTAATATGTATTATATTTCCATTTCTGATGTATATATATAATGTTAACCTGTAACTTGTACATATTCTACTTTAATATTACAGGCGGTGCCATTCATAGGCCAAGAAAACCCGTCCTATACAATTGTCTCTAGTTAAATTGTAACCTAAGTTTCGTTCATCGTACAAAAAGTACGTATTTTCTTAAAGGGCAAATATCGCCTAGCCTACTTTTTCCAAGGGCAATAATAATTACCTTAACTTAAAAAAAATATATTTTTACAAAATACTATTGTGTATGAAAGACGAATAAATGAGTGTATGAAAGTATTAAATAAGAGAACGATACACTTGGCGGACAAATTGTACGCAACACGTATTATTTTAATTTGTCTGAGTCTTTGATGTAAAACTATGTGACTTGTCTAATTTGAGAGTACATGTATAGAACTTAGTTTAGGAGTCAGCTTAGCTTAGTAACTAGTTAATATACTTAGTAAATATACTTAGGTTAGCATTAGGAAATAATCTAAGCACCACTACTTGGAATGGCCGATCATGTAGTGCATAACTCATGATTGAGGTTATCCCAACTCGTGACGCTTGGAAATACACCACCCATTTAGCACACACACACACCTCATAACTCAACACTTTCAATTTAAAATACAAGCACTTTATTAGGAGTATCAACTGATTATTCAGACACACTAACAAGCCAACAGGGACACATGTAGTTTGAAGGGGATAAAAGAACATCGTAACTACACATTTAGCATTAGATGACATACGAGAGTAAAAGTGTATTGAAATACACACACGAATCAAGATTTGAAGGTGTACTTAACTAGCCAGGACTTCGGTCCTGTTAACTCTCTGTAACCAGAGATTAATTGTCTGGGCACCAGTAGGGTGCGTGAGAAGGGCAAGTTGCTAATGCAACTATTAAAATGCCACGTAACTTCGGTCTGATAAGCATGGTTAGATACACGGGAGACAGGGTGATCTCTCTTAGCAAATCTGAGAAGTGGTGTATGGAAGAATACATAAGTTACTAATGCCATTATGTGGGTTACCAAGTTACTGTCCACCAAACTATAAACCCCAAATTTAGGTGAGTCGATGACAGAATTAGAACAAATCTAATTACCCTATAACAAACCATTTCAGGAAGGGGGGAGGGAATCCTGTCAACTTCTCACCTAAAGCAAATCACCAGAAATAATTAGAGGGCTGCAACTCCAGCCCAAGAAAGATAATTGAGTCGCTCTGGACAAGAAACGTCCAGAGCTTTCTAGAACAAGAGTCACCGAGTCCAGGGTTCCGTGGACATTGAGATGACCCGCCTAAAGCGGGGTCCACGAGGAACTCGGGCAGAGTTACCGCCCGTCGAATAGCGACACGCGGTAGACCAACAGAGGGCGATTGGACTCGCTACAGGCAACAAGGGTCTGCCTGAGAGGGACTCTGTAGATCTTCATATTATAGACTAGATAGTGTGCTAGGATGTTACATGATTATAAATGTATAATGGTTTAATGTCAATGAATAATGTGATATGATGTTAACTGTATAGCCACAATAAATAGGCTATATCATAGCAAAGTAGTTTGATTGCTTGTGTTATTAATACCTGTGTGAACCCAACCAGTCACCTAGATAGTAAGACGATAACAAAGCAATGATCACCAAACATCGATGGCAACATGCAACAGTGAAGCAATGATCACCAAACATCGATGGCAACATGCAACATGATCATACAGAGATCACCAAACATCGATGCCAACATGCAACATGATTATACAGAGATCACCAAACATCGATGGCAACATGCAACTAAAGCAATGATCACCAAACATCGATGGCAACATGCAACAGTGAAGCAATGATCACCAAGCATCGATGACAACATGCAACAATGAAGCAATGATTATACAGAGATCATCAAACATCGATGGCAACATGCAACAGTGAAGCAATGATCACCAAACATCGATGACAACATGCAACATGATCATACAGAGATTAACAAACATCGATGACAACATACAACAGTGAAGCTATGATCACCAAACATCGATGGCAACATGCAACAGTGAAGCAATGATCACCAAACATCGATGACAACATGCAACATGATCATACAGACATCATCAAACATCGATGCCAACATGGAACATGATCATACAGAGATCACCAATCATCGATGACAACATGCAACATGATCATACAGAGATCACCAAACATCGATGGCAACATGCAACAGTGAAGCAATGATCACCAAACATCGATGGCAACATGCAATAGTGCAGCAATGATCACCAAACATCGATGACAACATGCAACAGTGAAGCAATGATCATACAGGGATCATCAAACATCGATGGCAACATGCAACATGATTATACAGAGATCACCAAACATCGATGACAACATGGAAAATGATCATACAGAGATCACCAAACATCGATGACAACATGCAACAGTGAAGCAATTATCACCAAACATCGATGACAACATGCAACAATGAAGCACTGATCATACAGAGATCATCAAACATCGATGACAACATGCAACATGATCATACAAAGATCACCAAATATCGATGACAAAATGCAACAGTGAAGCAATGATCACCAAACATCGATGAAAACATGCAACAATGATGCAATGATTATACAGAGATCAACAAACATCGATAGCAACATTCAACAGTGAAGCAATGATCACCAAACATCGATGACAACATGCAACATGATCATACAGAGATCACCAAACATCGATGGCAACATGCAACAGGATCATACAGAGATCACCAAACATCGATGGCAACATGCAACAATGAAGCAATGATCACCAAACATCGATGGCAACATGCAACAATAAAGCAATGATCACCAAACATCGATGACAACATGTAACAGTGAAGCAATGATCACCAAACATCGATGGCAACATGCAACAGTGAAGCAATGATCACCAAACATCGATGACAACATGCAACATGATCATACAGAGATCACCAAACATCGATGGCAACATGCAACAGTGAAGCAATGATCACCAAACATCGATGGCAACATGCAACAGTGAAGCAATAATCACCAAACATCGATGGCAACATTCAACAGTGAAGCAATGATCACCAACCATCGATGGCAACATGCAACAATGAAGCAATGATCACCAAACATCGATGGCAACATGCAACAGCGAAGCAATGATCACCATACATCGATGACAACATGCAACAATGAAGCAATGATCATACAGAGATCATCAAACATCGATGACAACATGTAACATGATCATACAGAGATTACCAAGCATCGATGACAACATGCAACAGTGAAGCAATGATCACCAAACATCGATGACAACATGCAACATGATCCTACAGACATCATCAAACATCGATGGCAACATGCAACATGATCATACAGAGATGACCAAACATCTATGACAACATGCAACATGATCATACAGAGATCACAAAACATCGATGGCAACATGCAACAGTGAAGCAATGATCACCAAACATCGATGGCAACATGCAACAGTGAAGCAATGATCACCAAACATCGATGACAACATGCAACAGTGAAGCAATGATCATACAGGGATCATCAAACATCGATGGCAACATGCAACATGATTATACAGAGATCACAAAACATCAATGACAACATGCAACATGATCATGCAGACATCATCAAACATCGATGGCAACATGGAACATGATCATACAGAGATCACCAAACATCGATGACAACATGCAACATGATCATACAGAGATCACCAAACATCGATGGCAACATGCAACATGATCATACAGAGATCACCAAACATCGATGACAACATGCAACATGATCATACAGACATCATCAAACATCGATGCCAACATGGAACATGATCATACAGACATCATCAAACATCGATGGCAACATGGAATATGATCATACAGAGATCACCAAACATCGATGGCAACATGCAACATGATCATACAGAGATCACCAAACATCGATGACAACATGCAACATGATCATACAGAGATCACCAAACATTGATGACAACATGCAACAGTGAAGCAATTATCACCAAATATCGATGACAACATGCAACATGATCATACAGACATTATCAAACATCGATGCCAACATGGAACATGATCATACAGAGATCACCAAACATCGATGACAACATGCAACATGATCACACAGAGATCACCAAACATCGATGGCAACATGCAACATGATCACACAGAGATCACCAAACATCGATGGCAACATGCAACAGTGAAGCAATGATCACCAAACATCGATGGCAACATGCAACAGTGCAGCAATTATCACCAAACATCGATGACAACATGCAACAGTGAAGCAATGATCATACAGGGATCATCAAACATCGATGGCAACATGCAACATGATTATACAGAGATCAACAAACATCGATGACAACATGGAAAATGATCATACAGAGATCACCAAACATCGATGACAACAAGCAACAGTGAAGCAATTATCACCAAACATCGATGACAACATGCAACAATGAAGCAATGATCATACAGAGATCATCAAACATCGATGACAACATGCAACATGATCATACAGAGATTACCAAATATCGATGAAAACATGCAACAGTGAAGCAATGATCACCATACATCGATGACAACATGCAACATGATCATACAGACATCATCAAACATCGATGGACACATGCAACATGATCATACAGAGATCACCAAACATCGATGACAACATGCAACATGATCATACAGACATCATCAAACATCGATGGACACATGCAACATGATCATACAGAGATCAGCAAACATCGATGGCAACATGCGACAGTGAAGCAATGATCGCCAAACATCAATGGCAACATGCAACAGTGAAGCAATGATCACCAAACATCGATGACAACATGCAACAATGAAGCAATGATTATACAGAGATCATCAAACATCGATGGCAACATGCAACAGTGAAGCAATGATCACCAAACATCGATGGCAACATGCAACATGATCAACCAGAGATCACCAAACATCGATGGCAACATGCAACATAATCATACAGAGATCACCAAACATCGATGGCAACATGCAACAATGAAGCAATGATCACCAAACATCGATGGCAACATGCAACATGATCAACCAGAGATCACCAAACATCGATGGCAACATGCAACATAATCATACAGAGATCACCAAACATCGATGGCAACATGCAACAATGAAGCAATGATCACCAATCATCGATGGCAACATGCAACAATGAAGCAATGATCACCAAACATCGATGACAACATGCAACAGTGAAGCAATGATCACCAAACATCGATGGCAACATGCAACAGTGAAGCAATGATCACCAAACATCGATGACAACATGCAACATGATCAACCAGAGATCACCAAACATCGATGGCAACATGCAACATAATCATACAGAGATCACCAAACATCGATGGCAACATGCAACAATGAAGCAATGATCACCAATCATCGATGGCAACATGCAACAATGAAGCAATGATCACCAAACATCGATGACAACATGCAACAATGATGCAATGATTATACAGAGATCAACAAACATCGATAGCAACATTCAACAGTGAAGCAATGATCACCAAACATCGATGACAACATGCAACATGATCATACAGAGATCACCAAACATCGATGGCAACATGCAACAGGATCATACAGAGATCACCAAACATCGATGGCAACATGCAACAATGAAGCAATGATCACCAAACATCGATGGCAACATGCAACAATAAAGCAATGATCACCAAACATCGATGACAACATGTAACAGTGAAGCAATGATCACCAAACATCGATGGCAACATGCAACAGTGAAGCAATGATCACCAAACATCGATGACAACATGCAACATGATCATACAGAGATCACCAAACATCGATGGCAACATGCAACAGTGAAGCAATGATCACCAAACATCGATGGCAACATGCAACAGTGAAGCAATAATCACCAAACATCGATGGCAACATTCAACAGTGAAGCAATGATCACCAACCATCGATGGCAACATGCAACAATGAAGCAATGATCACCAAACATCGATGGCAACATGCAACAGCGAAGCAATGATCACCATACATCGATGACAACATGCAACAATGAAGCAATGATCATACAGAGATCATCAAACATCGATGACAACATGTAACATGATCATACAGAGATTACCAAGCATCGATGACAACATGCAACAGTGAAGCAATGATCACCAAACATCGATGACAACATGCAACATGATCCTACAGACATCATCAAACATCGATGGCAACATGCAACATGATCATACAGAGATGACCAAACATCTATGACAACATGCAACATGATCATACAGAGATCACAAAACATCGATGGCAACATGCAACAGTGAAGCAATGATCACCAAACATCGATGGCAACATGCAACAGTGAAGCAATGATCACCAAACATCGATGACAACATGCAACAGTGAAGCAATGATCATACAGGGATCATCAAACATCGATGGCAACATGCAACATGATTATACAGAGATCACAAAACATAAATGACAACATGCAACATGATCATGCAGACATCATCAAACATCGATGGCAACATGGAACATGATCATACAGAGATCACCAAACATCGATGACAACATGCAACATGATCATACAGAGATCACCAAACATCGATGGCAACATGCAACATGATCATACAGAGATCACCAAACATCGATGACAACATGCAACATGATCATACAGACATCATCAAACATCGATGCCAACATGGAACATGATCATACAGACATCATCAAACATCGATGGCAACATGGAATATGATCATACAGAGATCACCAAACATCGATGGCAACATGCAACATGATCATACAGAGATCACCAAACATCGATGACAACATGCAACATGATCATACAGAGATCACCAAACATTGATGACAACATGCAACAGTGAAGCAATTATCACCAAATATCGATGACAACATGCAACATGATCATACAGACATTATCAAACATCGATGCCAACATGGAACATGATCATACAGAGATCACCAAACATCGATGACAACATGCAACATGATCACACAGAGATCACCAAACATCGATGGCAACATGCAACATGATCACACAGAGATCACCAAACATCGATGGCAACATGCAACAGTGAAGCAATGATCACCAAACATCGATGGCAACATGCAACAGTGCAGCAATTATCACCAAACATCGATGACAACATGCAACAGTGAAGCAATGATCATACAGGGATCATCAAACATCGATGGCAACATGCAACATGATTATACAGAGATCAACAAACATCGATGACAACATGGAAAATGATCATACAGAGATCACCAAACATCGATGACAACAAGCAACAGTGAAGCAATTATCACCAAACATCGATGACAACATGCAACAATGAAGCAATGATCATACAGAGATCATCAAACATCGATGACAACATGCAACATGATCATACAGAGATTACCAAATATCGATGAAAACATGCAACAGTGAAGCAATGATCACCATACATCGATGACAACATGCAACATGATCATACAGACATCATCAAACATCGATGGACACATGCAACATGATCATACAGAGATCACCAAACATCGATGACAACATGCAACATGATCATACAGACATCATCAAACATCGATGGACACATGCAACATGATCATACAGAGATCAGCAAACATCGATGGCAACATGCGACAGTGAAGCAATGATCGCCAAACATCAATGGCAACATGCAACAGTGAAGCAATGATCACCAAACATCGATGACAACATGCAACAATGAAGCAATGATTATACAGAGATCATCAAACATCGATGGCAACATGCAACAGTGAAGCAATGATCACCAAACATCGATGGCAACATGCAACATGATCAACCAGAGATCACCAAACATCGATGGCAACATGCAACATAATCATACAGAGATCACCAAACATCGATGGCAACATGCAACAATGAAGCAATGATCACCAAACATCGATGGCAACATGCAACATGATCAACCAGAGATCACCAAACATCGATGGCAACATGCAACATAATCATACAGAGATCACCAAACATCGATGGCAACATGCAACAATGAAGCAATGATCACCAATCATCGATGGCAACATGCAACAATGAAGCAATGATCACCAAACATTGATGACAACATGCAACAGTGAAGCAATGATCACTAAATATCGATGTCAACATGCAACAGTGAAGCAATGATCACTAAACATCGATGGCAACATGCAACAGTGAAGCAATGATCACCAACCATCGATGGCAACATGCAACAATGAAGCAATGATCACCAAACATCGATGACAACATGCAACAGTGAAGCAATGAACACCAAACATCGATGGCAACATGCAACATGATCATACAAAGATCACCAAATATCGATGACAACATGCAACAGTGAAGCAATGATCACGAAACATCGATGAAAACATGCAACAATGATGCAATGATTATACAGAGATCAACAAACATCGATAGCAACATTCAACAGTGAAGCAATGATCACCAAACATCGATGACAACATGCAACATGATCATACAGAGATCACCAAACATCGATGGCAACATGCAACAGGATCATACAGAGATCACCAAACATCGATGGCAACATGCAACAATGAAGCAATGATCACCAAACATCGATGGCAACATGCAACAATAAAGCAATGATCACCACACATCGATGACAACATGTAACAGTGAAGCAATGATCACCAAACATCGATGGCAACATGCAACAGTGAAGCAATGATCACCAAACATCGATGACAACATGCAACATGATCATACAGAGATCACCAAACATCGATGGCAACATGCAACAGTGAAGCAATGATCACCAAACATCGATGGCAACATGCAACAGTGAAGCAATAATCACCAAACATCGATGGCAACATTCAACAGTGAAGTAATGCCAACATGGAACATGATCATACAGACATCATCAAACATCGATGGCAACATGGAACATGATCATACAGAGATCACCAAACATCGATGGCAACATGCAACATGATCATACAGAGATCAACAAACATCGATGACAACATGCAACATGATCATACAGAGATCACCAAACATTGATGACAACATGCAACAGTGAAGCAATTATCACCAAATATCGATGACAACATGCAACATGATCATACAGACATTATCAAACATCGATGCCAACATGGAACATGATCATACAGAGATCACCAAACATCGATGACAACATGCAACATGATCATACACAGATCACCAAACATCGATGGCAAAATGCAACAGTGAAGCAATGATCACCAAACATCGATGGCAACATGCAACAGTGCAGCAATTATCACCAAACATCGATGACAACATGCAACAGTGAAGCAATGATCATACAGGGATCATCAAACATCGATGGCAACATGCAACATGATTATACAGAGATCACCAAACATCGATGACAACATGGAAAATGATCATACAGAGATCACCAAACATCGATGACAACATGCAACAGTGAAGCAATTATCACCCAACATCGATAAAAACATGCAACAATGAAGCAATGATCATACAGAGATCATCAAACATCGATGACAACATGCAACATGATCATACAGAGATCACCAAATATCGATGACAACATGCAACAGTGAAGCAATGATCACCATACATCGATGACAACATGCAACATGATCATACAGACATCATTAAACATCGATGGACACATGCAACATGATCATACAGAGATCACCAAACATCGATGACAACATGCAACATGATCATACAGACATCATCAAACATCGATGGACACATGCAACATGATCATACAGACATCAGCAAACATCGATGGCAACATGCGACAGTAAAGCAATGATCGCCAAACTTCAATGGCAACATGCAACAGTGAAGCAATGATCACCAAACATCGATGACAACATGCAACAATGAAGCAATGATTATACAGAGATCATCAAACATCGATGGCAACATGCAACAGTGAAGCAATGATCACCAAACAACGATGGCAACATGCAACATGATCAACCAGAGATCACCAAACATCGATGGCAACATGCAACATAATCATACAGAGATCACCAAACATCGATGGCAACATGCAACAATGAAGCAATGATCACCAAACATCGATGGCAACATGCAACAATGAAGCAATGATCACCAAACATCGATGACAACATGCAACAGTGAAGCAATGATCACTAAACATCGATGGCAACATGCAACAGTGAAGCAATGATCACCAACCATCGATAGCAACATGCAACATGATCATACAGAGATCACCAAACATCGATGGCAACATGCAACATTATCATACAGAGATCACCAAACATCGATGGCAACATGCACCAAGGAAGCAATGATCACCAAACATCGATGACAATATGCAACAGTGAAGCAATGATCACCAAACATCGATGTCAACATGCAACAGTGAAGAGCAATGATCACCAAACATCGATGGCAACATGCAACAGTGAAGCAATGATCACCAAATATCGATGTCAACATGCAATAGTGAAGCAATGATCACTAAACATCGATGGCAACATGCAACAGTGAAGCAATGATCACCAACCATCGATAGCAACATGCAACATGATCATACAGAGATCACCAAACATCGATGGCAACATGCAACATTATCATACAGAGATCACCAAACATCGATGGCAACATGCACCAAGGAAGCAATGATCACCAAACATCGATGACAATATGCAACAGTGAAGCAATGATCACCAAACATCGATGTCAACATGCAATAGTGAAGAGCAATGATCACCAAACATCGATGGCAACATGCAACATGATCATACAGAGATCACCGAACATCGATGGTAACATGCAACATGATCATACAGAGAGCACCAAACATCGATGGCAACATGCAACAATGAAGCAATGATCACCAAACATCGATGGCAACATGCAACAATGAAGCAATGATCACCAAACATCGATGACAACATGCAACAGTGAAGCAATGATCACCAACCATCGATGGCAACATGCAACAGTGAAGCAATGATCACCAAACATCGATGGCAACATGCAACAATGAAGCAATGATCACCAAACATCGATGACAACATGCTACAGTGAAGCAATGATCACCAAACATCGATGGCAACATGCAACAGTGAAGCAATGATCACCAAACATCGATGACAACATGCAACATGATCATACAGACATCATCAAACATCGATGGCAACATTCAACATGATCATACAGAGATCACCAAACATCGATGACAACATGCAACATGATCATACAGAGATCACCAAACATCGATGGCAACATGCAACAGTGAAGCAATGATCACCAAACATCGATGGCAACATGCAACAGTGAAGCAATGATCACCAAACATCGATGACAACATGCAACATGATCATACAGAGATCAACCAAACATCGATGGCAACATGCAACAATGAAGCAATGATCAACAAACATCGATAGCAACATGCAACAATGAATCAATGATCACCAAACATCGATGACAACATGCAACAGTGAAGCAATAATCACCAAACATCGATGGCAACATGCAACAATGAAGCAATGATCACCAAACATCAATGGCAACAAGCAACAGTGAAGCAATGATAACCAAACATCGATGGCAACATGCAACAATGAAGCAATGATCACCAAACATCGATAACAACATACAACAGTGAAGCAATGATCATCAAATATCGATGGCAACATGCAACAGTGAAGCAATGATCACCAAACATCGATGGCAACATGCAACAGTGAAGCAATGATCACTAAACATCGATGACAACATGCAACATGATCAAACATACATTATCAAACATCGATGGCAACATGCAACATGATCATACAGAGATCACCAAACATCGATGACAACATGCAACATGATCATACAGAGATCACCAAACATCGATGGCAACATGCAACAGTGAAGCAATGATCACCAAACATCGATGGCAACATGCAACAGTGAAGCAATGATCACCAAACATCGATGACAACATGCAACAATGAAGCAATGATCACCAACCATCGATGGCAACATGCAACAGTGAAGCAATGATCACCAAACATCGATGTCAACATGCAACAGTGAAGCAATGATCACCAAACATCGATGGCAACATGCAACATGATCATACAGAGATCACAAAACATCGATGGCAACATGCAACATGATCATACAGAGATCACCAAACATCGATGGTAACATGCAACAATGAAGCAATGATCACCGAACATCGATGGCAACATGCAACAATGAAGCAATGATCACCAAACATCGATGACAACATGCAACAGTGAAGCAATGATCACCAAACATCGATGGCACTATGCAACAGTGAAGCAATGATCACCAAACATCGATGGCAACATGCAACAGTGAAGCAATTATCACCAAACATCGATGACAACATGCAACATGATCATACAGACATCATCAAACATCGATGGCAACATTCAACATGATCATACAGAGATCACCAAACATCGATGACAACATGCAACATGATCATACAGAGATCACCAAACATCGATGGCAACATGCAACAGTGAAGCAATGATCACCAAACATCGATGGCAACGTGCAACAGTGAAGCAATGATCACCAAACATCGATGACAACATGCAACAGTGAAGCAATGATCATACAGAGATCATCAAACATCGATGGCAACATGCAACATGATTATACAGAGATCACAAAACATCAATGACAACATGCAACATGATAATACAGACATCATCAAACATCGATGGCAACATGGAACATGATCATACAGAGATCACCAAACATCGATGACAACATGCAACATGATCATACAGAGATCACCAAACATCGATGGCAACATGCAACATGATCATACAGAGATCACCAAACATCGATGACAACATGCAACATGATCATACAGACATCATCAAACATCGATGCCAACATGGAACATGATCATACAGACATCATCAAACATCGATGGCAACATGGAACATGATCATACAGAGATCACCAAACATCGATGGCAACATGCAACATGATCATACAGAGATCAACAAACATCGATGACAACATGCAACATGATCATACAGAGATCACCAAACATCGATGGCAACATGCAACATGATCATGCAGAGATCACCAAACATCGATGACAACATGCAACATGATCATACAGACATCATCAAACATCGATGCCAACATGGAACATGATCATACAGACATCATCAAACATCGATGGCAACATGGAACATGATCATACAGAGATCACCAAACATCGATGGCAACATGCAACATGATCATACAGAGATCAACAAACATCGATGACAACATGCAACATGATCATACAGAGATCACCAAACATTGATGACAACATGCAACAGTGAAGCAATTATCACCAAATATCGATGACAACATGCAACATGATCATACAGACATTATCAAACATCGATGCCAACATGGAACATGATCATACAGAGATCACCAAACATCGATGACAACATGCAACATGATCATACACAGATCACCAAACATCGATGGCAAAATGCAACAGTGAAGCAATGATCACCAAACATCGATGGCAACATGCAACAGTGCAGCAATTATCACCAAACATCGATGACAACATGCAACAGTGAAGCAATGATCATACTGGGATCATCAAACATCGATGGCAACATGTAACATGATTATACAGAGATCACCAAACATCGATGACAACATGGAAAATGATCATACAGAGATCACCAAACATCGATGACAACATGCAACAGTAAAGCAATTATCAGCCAACATCGATGACAACATGCAACAATGAAGCAATGATCATACAGAGATCATCAAACATAGATGACAACATGCAACATGATCATACAGAGATCACCAAATATCGATGACAACATGCAACAGTGAAGCAATGATCACCATACATCGATGACAACATGCAACATGATCATACAGACATCATTAAACATCGATGGACACATGCAACATGATCATACAGAGATCACCAAACATCGATGACAACATGCAACATGATCATACAGACATCATCAAACATCGATGGACACATGCAACATGATCATACAGAGATCAGCAAACATCGATGGCAACATGCGACAGTGAAGCAATGATCGCCAAACTTCAATGGCAACATGCAACAGTGAAGCAATGATCACCAAACATCGATGACAACATGCAACAATGAAGCAATGATTATACAGAGATCATCAAACATCGATGGCAACATGCAACAGTGAAGCAATGATCACCAAACAACGATGGCAACATGCAACATGATCAACCAGAGATCACCAAACATCGATGGCAACATGCAACATAATCATACAGAGATCACCAAACATCGATGGCAACATGCAACAATGAAGCAATGATCACCAAACATCGATGGCAACATGCAACAATGAAGCAAAGATCACCAAACATCGATGACAACATGCAACAGTGAAGCAATGATCACCAAATATCGATGTCAACATGCAATAGTGAAGCAATGATCACTAAACATCGATGGCAACATGCAACAGTGAAGCAATGATCACCAACCATCGATGGCAACATGCAACATGATCATACAGAGATCACCAAACATCGATGGCAACATGCAACATTATCATACAGAGATCACCAAACATCGATGGCAACATGCAACAGTGAAGCAATGATCACCAAACATCGATGACAACATGCAACATGATCATACAGACATCATTAAACATCGATGGACACATGCATCATGATCATACAGAGATCACCAAACATCGATGACAACATGCAACATGATCATACAGACATCATCAAACATCGATGGACACATGCAACATGATCATACAGAGATCAGCAAACATCGATGGCAACATGCGACAGTGAAGCAATGATCGCCAAACTTCAATGGCAACATGCAACAGTGAAGCAATGATCACCAAACATCGATGACAACATGCAACAATGAAGCAATGATTATACAGAGATCATCAAACATCGATGGCAACATGCAACAGTGAAGCAATGATCACCAAACAACGATGGCAACATGCAACATGATCAACCAGAGATCACCAAACATCGATGGCAACATGCAACATAATCATACAGAGATCACCAAACATCGATGGCAACATGCAACAATGAAGCAATGATCACCAAACATCGATAGCAACATGCAACAATGAATCAATGATCACCAAACATCGATGACAACATGCAACAGTGAAGCAATAATCACCAAACATCGATGGCAACATGCAACAATGAAGCAATGATCACCAAACATCAATGGCAACAAGCAACAGTGAAGCAATGATAACCAAACATCGATGGCAACATGCAACAATGAAGCAATGATCACCAAACATCGATAACAACATGCAACAGTGAAGCAATGATCATCAAATATCGATGGCAACATGCAACAGTGAAGCAATGATCACCAAACATCGATGGCAACATGCAACAGTGAAGCAATGATCACTAAACATCGATGACAACATGCAACATGATCAAACATACATTATCAAACATCGATGGCAACATGCAACATGATCATACAGAGATCACCAAACATCGATGACAACATGCAACATGATCATACAGAGATCACCAAACATCGATGGCAACATGCAACAGTGAAGCAATGATCACCAAACATCGATGGCAACATGCAACAGTGAAGCAATGATCACCAAACATCGATGACAACATGCAACAATGAAGCAATGATCACCAACCATCGATGGCAACATGCAACAGTGAAGCAATGATCACCAAACATCGATGTCAACATGCAACAGTGAAGCAATGATCACCAAACATCGATGGCAACATGCAACATGATCATACAGAGATCACAAAACATCGATGGCAACATGCAACATGATCATACAGAGATCACCAAACATCGATGGTAACATGCAACAATGAAGCAATGATCACCGAACATCGATGGCAACATGCAACAATGAAGCAATGATCACCAAACATCGATGACAACATGCAACAGTGAAGCAATGATCACCAAACATCGATGGCAACATGCAACAGTGAAGCAATGATCACCAAACATCGATGACAACATGCTACAGTGAAGCAATGATCACCAAACATCGATGGCAACATGCAACAGTGAAGCAATTATCACCAAACATCGATGACAACATGCAACATGATCATAAAGACATCATCAAACATCGATGGCAACATTCAACATGATCATACAGAGATCACCAAACATCGATGACAACATGCAACATGATCATACAGAGATCACCAAACATCGATGGCAACATGCAACAGTGAAGCAATGATCACCAAACATCGATGGCAACGTGCAACAGTGAAGCAATGATCACCAAACATCGATGACAACATGCAACAGTGAAGCAATGATCATACAGAGATCATCAAACATCGATGGCAACATGCAACATGATTATACAGAGATCACAAAACATCAATGACAACATGCAACATGATAATACAGACATCATCAAACATCGATGGCAACATGGAACATGATCATACAGAGATCACCAAACATCGATGACAACATGCAACATGATCATACAGAGATCACCAAACATCGATGGCAACATGCAACATGATCATACAGAGATCACCAAACATCGATGACAACATGCAACATGATCATACAGACATCATCAAACATCGATGCCAACATGGAACATGATCATACAGACATCATCAAACATCGATGGCAACATGGAACATGATCATACAGAGATCACCAAACATCGATGGCAACATGCAACATGATCATACAGAGATCAACAAACATCGATGACAACATGCAACATGATCATACAGAGATCACCAAACATCGATGGCAACATGCAACATGATCATACAGAGATCACCAAACATCGATGACAACATGCAACATGATCATACAGACATCATCAAACATCGATGCCAACATGGAACATGATCATACAGACATCATCAAACATCGATGGCAACATGGAACATGATCATACAGAGATCACCAAACATCGATGGCAACATGCAACATGATCATACAGAGATCAACAAACATCGATGACAACATGCAACATGATCATACAGAGATCACCAAACATTGATGACAACATGCAACAGTGAAGCAATTATCACCAAATATCGATGACAACATGCAACATGATCATACAGACATTATCAAACATCGATGCCAACATGGAACATGATCATACAGAGATCACCAAACATCGATGACAACATGCAACATGATCATACACAGATCACCAAACATCGATGGCAAAATGCAACAGTGAAGCAATGATCACCAAACATCGATGGCAACATGCAACAGTGCAGCAATTATCACCAAACATCGATGACAACATGCAACAGTGAAGCAATGATCATACAGGGATCATCAAACATCGATGGCAACATGCAACATGATTATACAGAGATCACCAAACATCGATGACAACATGGAAAATGATCATACAGAGATCACCAAACATCGATGACAACATGCAACAGTGAAGCAATTATCAGCCAACATCGATGACAACATGCAACAATGAAGCAATGATCATACAGAGATCATCAAACATCGATGACAACATGCAACATGATCATACAGAGATCACCAAATATCGATGACAACATGCAACAGTGAAGCAATGATCACCATACATCGATGACAACATGCAACATGATCATACAGACATCATTAAACATCGATGGACACATGCAACATGATCATACAGAGATCACCAAACATCGATGACAACATGCAACATGATCATACAGACATCATCAAACATCGATGGACACATGCAACATGATCATACAGAGATCAGCAAACATCGATGGCAACATGCGACAGTGAAGCAATGATCGCCAAACTTCAATGGCAACATGCAACAGTGAAGCAATGATCACCAAACATCGATGACAACATGCAACAATGAAGCAATGATTATACAGAGATCATCAAACATCGATGGCAACATGCAACATGATCAACCAGAGATCACCAAACATCGATGGCAACATGCAACATAATCATACAGAGATCACCAAACATCGATGGCAACATGCAACAATGAAGCAATGATCACCAAACATCGATGGCAACATGCAACAATGAAGCAAAGATCACCAAACATCGATGACAACATGCAACAGTGAAGCAATGATCACCAAATATCGATGTCAACATGCAATAGTGAAGCAATGATCACTAAACATCGATGGCAACATGCAACAGTGAAGCAATGATCACCAACCATCGATGGCAACATGCAACATGATCATACAGAGATCACCAAACATCGATGGCAACATGCAACATTATCATACAGAGATCACCAAACATCGATGGCAACATGCACCAAGGAAGCAATGATCACCAAACATCGATGACAATATGCAACAGTGAAGCAATGATCACCAAACATCGATGTCAACATGCAACAGTGAAGAGCAATGATCACCAAACATCGATGGCAATATGCAACATGATCATACAGAGATCACCAAACATCGATGGTAACATGCAACATGATCATACAGAGAGCACCAAACATCGATGGCAACATGCAACAATGAAGCAATGATCACCAAACATCGATGGCAACATGCAACAATGAAGCAATGATCACCAAACATCGATGACAACATGCAACAGTGAAGCAATGATCACCAACCATCGATGGCAACATGCAACAGTGAAGCAATGATCACCAAACATCGATGGCAACATGCAACAATGAAGCAATGATCACCAAACATCGATGACAACATGCTACAGTGAAGCAATGATCACCAAACATCGATGGCAACATGCAACAGTGAAGCAATGATCACCAAACATCGATGACAACATGCAACATAATCATACAGACATCATCAAACATCGATGGCAACATTCAACATGATCATACAGAGATAACCAAACATCGATGACAACATGCAACATGATCATACAGAGATCACCAAACATCGATGGCAACATGCAACAGTGAAGCAATGATCACCAAACATCGATGGCAACATGCAACAGTGAAGCAATGATCACCAAACATCGATGACAACATGCAGCAATGATGCAATGATTATACAGAGTTCATCAAACATCGATGGCAACATGCAACAGTGAAGCAATGATCACCAAACATCGATGACAACATGCAACATGATCATACAGAGATCACCAAACATCGATGGCAACATGCAAAAATGAAGCAATGATCACCAAACATCGTTAGCAACATGCAACATGATCATACAGAGATCACCAAATATCGATGACAACATGCAACAGTGAAGCAATGATCACCATACATCGATGACAACATGCAACATGATCATACAGACATCATTAAACATCGATGGACACATGCAACATGATCATACAGAGATCACCAAACATCGATGACAACATGCAACATGATCATACAGACATCATCAAACATCGATGGACACATGCAACATGATCATACAGAGATCAGCAAACATCGATGGCAACATGCGACAGTGAAGCAATGATCGCCAAACTTCAATGGCAACATGCAACAGTGAAGCAATGATCACCAAACATCGATGACAACATGCAACAATGAAGCAATGATTATACAGAGATCATCAAACATCGATGGCAACATGCAACAGTGAAGCAATGATCACCAAACAACGATGGCAACATGCAACATGATCAACCAGAGATCACCAAACATCGATGGCAACATGCAACATAATCATACAGAGATCACCAAACATCGATGGCAACATGCAACAATGAAGCAATGATCACCAAACATCGATGGCAACATGCAACAATGAAGCAAAGATCACCAAACATCGATGACAACATGCAACAGTGAAGCAATGATCACCAAATATCGATGTCAACATGCAATAGTGAAGCAATGATCACTAAACATCGATGGCAACATGCAACAGTGAAGCAATGATCACCAACCATCGATGGCAACATGCAACATGATCATACAGAGATCACCAAACATCGATGGCAACATGCAACATTATCATACAGAGATCACCAAACATCGATGGCAACATGCAACAGTGAAGCAATGATCACCAAACATCGATGACAACATGCAACATGATCATACAGACATCATTAAACATCGATGGACACATGCATCATGATCATACAGAGATCACCAAACATCGATGACAACATGCAACATGATCATACAGACATCATCAAACATCGATGGACACATGCAACATGATCATACAGAGATCAGCAAACATCGATGGCAACATGCGACAGTGAAGCAATGATCGCCAAACTTCAATGGCAACATGCAACAGTGAAGCAATGATCACCAAACATCGATGACAACATGCAACAATGAAGCAATGATTATACAGAGATCATCAAACATCGATGGCAACATGCAACAGTGAAGCAATGATCACCAAACAACGATGGCAACATGCAACATGATCAACCAGAGATCACCAAACATCGATGGCAACATGCAACATAATCATACAGAGATCACCAAACATCGATGGCAACATGCAACAATGAAGCAATGATCACCAAACATCGATAGCAACATGCAACAATGAATCAATGATCACCAAACATCGATGACAACATGCAACAGTGAAGCAATAATCACCAAACATCGATGGCAACATGCAACAATGAAGCAATGATCACCAAACATCAATGGCAACAAGCAACAGTGAAGCAATGATAACCAAACATCGATGGCAACATGCAACAATGAAGCAATGATCACCAAACATCGATAACAACATGCAACAGTGAAGCAATGATCATCAAATATCGATGGCAACATGCAACAGTGAAGTAATGATCACCAAACATCGATGGCAACATGCAACAGTGAAGCAATGATCACTAAACATCGATGACAACATGCAACATGATCAAACATACATTATCAAACATCGATGGCAACATGCAACATGATCATACAGAGATCACCAAACATCGATGACAACATGCAACATGATCATACAGAGATCACCAAACATCGATGGCAACATGCAACAGTGAAGCAATGATCACCAAACATCGATGGCAACATGCAACAGTGAAGCAATGATCACCAAACATCGATGACAACATGCAACAATGAAGCAATGATCACCAACCATCGATGGCAACATGCAACAGTGAAGCAATGATCACCAAACATCGATGTCAACATGCAACAGTGAAGCAATGATCACCAAACATCGATGGCAACATGCAACATGATCATACAGAGATCACAAAACATCGATGGCAACATGCAACATGATCATACAGAGATCACCAAACATCGATGGTAACATGCAACAATGAAGCAATGATCACCGAACATCGATGGCAACATGCAACAATGAAGCAATGATCACCAAACATCGATGACAACATGCAACAGTGAAGCAATGATCACCAAACATCGATGGCAACATGCAACAGTGAAGCAATGATCACCAAACATCGATGACAACATGCTACAGTGAAGCAATGATCACCAAACATCGATGGCAACATGCAACAGTGAAGCAATTATCACCAAACATCGATGACAACATGCAACATGATCATAAAGACATCATCAAACATCGATGGCAACATTCAACATGATCATACAGAGATCACCAAACATCGATGACAACATGCAACATGATCATACAGAGATCACCAAACATCGATGGCAACATGCAACAGTGAAGCAATGATCACCAAACATCGATGGCAACGTGCAACAGTGAAGCAATGATCACCAAACATCGATGACAACATGCAACAGTGAAGCAATGATCATACAGAGATCATCAAACATCGATGGCAACATGCAACATGATTATACAGAGATCACAAAACATCAATGACAACATGCAACATGATAATACAGACATCATCAAACATCGATGGCAACATGGAACATGATCATACAGAGATCACCAAACATCGATGACAACATGCAACATGATCATACAGAGATCACCAAACATCGATGGCAACATGCAACATGATCATACAGAGATCACCAAACATCGATGACAACATGCAACATGATCATACAGACATCATCAAACATCGATGCCAACATGGAACATGATCATACAGACATCATCAAACATCGATGGCAACATGGAACATGATCATACAGAGATCACCAAACATCGATGGCAACATGCAACATGATCATACAGAGATCAACAAACATCGATGACAACATGCAACATGATCATACAGAGATCACCAAACATCGATGGCAACATGCAACATGATCATACAGAGATCACCAAACATCGATGACAACATGCAACATGATCATACAGACATCATCAAACATCGATGCCAACATGGAACATGATCATACAGACATCATCAAACATCGATGGCAACATGGAACATGATCATACAGAGATCACCAAACATCGATGGCAACATGCAACATGATCATACAGAGATCAACAAACATCGATGACAACATGCAACATGATCATACAGAGATCACCAAACATTGATGACAACATGCAACAGTGAAGCAATTATCACCAAATATCGATGACAACATGCAACATGATCATACAGACATTATCAAACATCGATGCCAACATGGAACATGATCATACAGAGATCACCAAACATCGATGACAACATGCAACATGATCATACACAGATCACCAAACATCGATGGCAAAATGCAACAGTGAAGCAATGATCACCAAACATCGATGGCAACATGCAACAGTGCAGCAATTATCACCAAACATCGATGACAACATGCAACAGTGAAGCAATGATC
Organism: Cepaea hortensis; assembly: GCA_963921405.1. Lineage (NCBI taxonomy): Eukaryota > Metazoa > Mollusca > Gastropoda > Stylommatophora > Helicidae > Cepaea > Cepaea hortensis. The sequence goes on from OY992894.1 coordinate 97,106,996, forward strand.
ATACAGGGATCATCAAACATCGATGGCAACATGCAACATGATTATACAGAGATCACCAAACATCGATGACAACATGGAAAATGATCATACAGAGATCACCAAACATCGATGACAACATGCAACAGTGAAGCAATTATCAGCCAACATCGATGACAACATGCAACAATGAAGCAATGATCATACAGAGATCATCAAACATCGATGACAACATGCAACATGATCATACAGAGATCACCAAATATCGATGACAACATGCAACAGTGAAGCAATGATCACCATACATCGATGACAACATGCAACATGATCATACAGACATCATTAAACATCGATGGACACATGCAACATGATCATACAGAGATCACCAAACATCGATGACAACATGCAACATGATCATACAGACATCATCAAACATCGATGGACACATGCAACATGATCATACAGAGATCAGCAAACATCGATGGCAACATGCGACAGTGAAGCAATGATCGCCAAACTTCAATGGCAACATGCAACAGTGAAGCAATGATCACCAAACATCGATGACAACATGCAACAATGAAGCAATGATTATACAGAGATCATCAAACATCGATGGCAACATGCAACATGATCAACCAGAGATCACCAAACATCGATGGCAACATGCAACATAATCATACAGAGATCACCAAACATCGATGGCAACATGCAACAATGAAGCAATGATCACCAAACATCGATGGCAACATGCAACAATGAAGCAAAGATCACCAAACATCGATGACAACATGCAACAGTGAAGCAATGATCACCAAATATCGATGTCAACATGCAATAGTGAAGCAATGATCACTAAACATCGATGGCAACATGCAACAGTGAAGCAATGATCACCAACCATCGATGGCAACATGCAACATGATCATACAGAGATCACCAAACATCGATGGCAACATGCAACATTATCATACAGAGATCACCAAACATCGATGGCAACATGCACCAAGGAAGCAATGATCACCAAACATCGATGACAATATGCAACAGTGAAGCAATGATCACCAAACATCGATGTCAACATGCAACAGTGAAGAACAATGATCACCAAACATCGATGGCAATATGCAACATGATCATACAGAGATCACCAAACATCGATGGTAACATGCAACATGATCATACAGAGAGCACCAAACATCGATGGCAACATGCAACAATGAAGCAATGATCACCAAACATCGATGGCAACATGCAACAATGAAGCAATGATCACCAAACATCGATGACAACATGCAACAGTGAAGCAATGATCACCAACCATCGATGGCAACATGCAACAGTGAAGCAATGATCACCAAACATCGATGGCAACATGCAACAATGAAGCAATGATCACCAAACATCGATGACAACATGCTACAGTGAAGCAATGATCACCAAACATCGATGGCAACATGCAACAGTGAAGCAATGATCACCAAACATCGATGACAACATGCAACATAATCATACAGACATCATCAAACATCGATGGCAACATTCAACATGATCATACAGAGATAACCAAACATCGATGACAACATGCAACATGATCATACAGAGATCACCAAACATCGATGGCAACATGCAACAGTGAAGCAATGATCACCAAACATCGATGGCAACATGCAACAGTGAAGCAATGATCACCAAACATCGATGACAACATGCAGCAATGATGCAATGATTATACAGAGTTCATCAAACATCGATGGCAACATGCAACAGTGAAGCAATGATCACCAAACATCGATGACAACATGCAACATGATCATACAGAGATCACCAAACATCGATGGCAACATGCAAAAATGAAGCAATGATCACCAAACATCGTTAGCAACATGCAACAATGAATCAATGATCACCAAACATCGATGACAACATGCAACAGTGAAGCAATAATCACCAAACATCGATGGCAACATGCAACAATGAAGCAATGATCACCAAACATCAATGGCAACATGCAACAGTGAAGCAATGATAACCAAACATCGATGGCAACATGCAACAATGAAGCAATGATCACCAAACATCGATAACAACATGCAACAGTGAAGCAATGATCATCAAATATCGATGGCAACATGCAACAGTGAAGCAATGATCACAAAACATCGATGGCAACATGCAACAGTGAAGCAATGATCACTAAACATCGATGACAACATGCAACATGATCAAACATACATTATCAAACATCGATGGCAACATGCAACATGATCATACAGAGATCACCAAACATCGATGACAACATGCAACATGATCATACAGAGATCACCAAACATCGATGGCAACATGCAACAGTGAAGCAATGATCACCAAACATCGATGGCAACATGCAACAGTGAAGCAATGATCACCAAACATCGATGACAACATGCAACAATAAAGCAATGATCACCAACCATCGATGGCAACATGCAACAGTGAAGCAATGATCACCAAACATCGATGTCAACATGCAAAAGTGAAGCAATGATCACCAAACATCGATGGCAACATGCAACATGATCATACAGAGATCACCAAACATCGATGGCAACATGCAACATGATCATACAGAGATCACCAAACATCGATGGTAACATGCAACAATGAAGCAATGATCACCAAACATCGATGGCAACATGCAACAATGAAGCAATGATCACCAAACATCGATGACAACATGCAACAGTGAATCAATGATCACCAAACATCGATGGCAACATGCAACAGTGAAGCAATGATCACCAAACATCGATGGCAACATGCAACAATGAAGCAATGATCATCAAATATCGATGGCAACATGCAACAGTGAAGCAATGATCACCAAACATCGATGGCAACATGCAACAGTGAAGCAATGATCACTAAACATCGATGACAACATGCAACATGATCAAACATACATTATCAAACATCGATGGCAACATGCAACATGATCATACAGAGATCACCAAACATCGATGACAACATGCAACATGATCAAACAGAGATCACCAAACATCGATGGCAACATGCAACAGTGAAGCAATGATCACCAAACATCGATGGCAACATGCAACAGTGAAGCAATGATCACCAAACATCGATGACAACATGCAACAATGAAGCAATGATCACCAACCATCGATGGCAACATGCAACAGTGAAGCAATGATCACCAAACATCGATGTCAACATGCAACAGTGAAGCAATGATCACCAAACATCTATGGCAACATGCAACATGATCATACAGAGATCACCAAACATCGATGGCAACATGCAACATGATCATACAGAGATCACCAAACATCGATGGCAACATGCAACAATGAAGCAATGATCACCAAACATCGATGGCAACATGCAACAATGAAGCAATGATCACCAAACATCGATGACAACATGCAACAGTGAAGCAATGATCACCAAACATCGATGGCAACATGCAACAGTGAAGCAATGATCACCAAACATCGATGACAACATGCTACAGTGAAGCAATGATCACCAAACATCGATGGCAACATGCAACAGTGAAGCAATTATCACCAAACATCGATGACAACATGCAACATGATCATACAGACATCATCAAACATCGATGGCAACATTCAACATGATCATACAGAGATCACCAAACATCGATGACAACATGCAACATGATCATACAGAGATCACCAAACATCGATGGCAACATGCAACAGTGAAGCAATGATCACCAAACATCGATGGCAACATGCAACAGTGAAGCAATGATCACCAAACATCGATGACAACATGCAACAATGATGCAATGATTACACAGAGATCATCAAACATCGATGGTAACATGCAACAGTGAAGCAATGATCACCAAACATCGATGACAACATGCAACATGATCATACAGAGATCACCAAACATCGATGGCAACATGCAACAATGAAGCAATGATCACCAAACATCGATAGCAACATGCAACAATGAAGCAATGATCACCAAACATCGATGACAACATGCAACAGTGAAGCAATAATCACCAAACATCGATGGCAACATGCAACAGTGAAGCAATGATCACCAAACATCAATGGCAACATGCAACAGTGAAGATATGATCACCAAACATCGATGGCAACATGCAACAATGAAGCAATGATCACCAAACATCGATGACAACATGCAACAGTGAAGCAATGATCACCAAATATCGATGGCAACATGCAACAGTGAAGCAGTGATCACCAAACATCGATGGCAACATGCAACAGTGAAGCAATGATCACTAAACATCGATGACAACATGCAACATGATCATACAGACATTATCAAACATCGATGGCAACATGCAACATGATCATACAGAGATCACCAAACATCGATGACAATATGCAACATGATCATACAGAGATCACCAAACATCGATGGCAACATGCAACAGTGAAGCAATGATCACCAAACATCGATGGCAACATGCAACAGTGAAGCAGTGATCACCAAACATCTATGACAACATGCAACAATGAAGCAATGATCATACAGAGATCATCAAACATCGATGACAACATGCAACATGATCATACAGAGATCACCAAACATCGATGACAACATGCCACAGTGAAGCAATGATCACCAAACATCGATGACAACATGCAGCATGATCATACAGACATCATCAAACATCGATGGCAACATGCAACATGATCATACAGAGATGACCAAACATCGATGGCAACATGCAACATGATCATACAGAGATCACAAAACATCGATGGCAACATGCAACAGTGAAGCAATGATCACCAAACATCGATGGCAACATGCAACAGTGAAGTAATGATCACCAAACATCGATGACAACATGCAACAGTGAAGCAATGATCATACAGGGATAATCAAACATCGATGGCAACATGCAACATGATTATACAGAGATCACCAAACATCGATGACAACATGCAACATGATCATACAGACATCATCAAACATAGATGGCAACATGCAACATAATCATACAGAGATCACCAAGCATCGATGGCAACATGCAACAATGAAGCAATGATCACCAAAAATCGATGGCAACATGCAACAATGAAGCAATGATCACCAAACATCGATGACAATATGCAACAGTGAAGCAATGATCACCAAATATCGATGTCAACATGCAACAGTGAAGCAATGATCACCAAACATCGATGGCAAGATGCAACAGTGAAGCAATGATCACAAACCATCGATGGCAACATGCAACAATGAAGCAATGATCACCAAACATCGATGACAACATGCAACAGTGAAGCAATGAACACCAAACATCGATGGCAACATGCAACAGTGAAGCAATGATCACCAAACATCGATGGCAACATGCAACAGTGAAGCAATGATCACCAAACATCGATGACAACATGCAACAATGAAGCAATGATCATACAGAGAGCATCAAACATCGATGACAACATGCAACATGATCATACAGAGATCACCAAACATCGATGACATCATGCAACATGATCATACAGAGATCCATTGGCACCTTGCCGTCTTGACAGACGATAGTTTGTGCTCTAAAAAGGCATAATAACTTTTAACTATGGCGGTAGCGAGTGTGACTGATAAGGCCAATTTGCGCTGCAAATGTCCGTTCACAGTGGGTGCATGTGAACACGTGGTCATTTCCACCATCATGCACCATCTTACGTCTCAAACGCTTGGTGTGTGACTTTTCTGCAATAATTTTCTCCTTTGACTTTATTCCATTTCTGATATTTGCCCTCCATGCAACACGTTCAGCGGCGACTTGCTCCCAATGTGCATTATCAATGCCTGTATCAATCATGTCCCGCTTACACACATCTTTGTATCGTAGTAGAGGCCGACCCTGAGATCTCTTACCCATCTGTAATTCACCAAAAAAGATATCCTTTGGTATTCTACCATCATCCATCCTCCTAAGATGTCGTATCCATCTAAGTCTACGAAGACTGAGCATGGAATAAACTGTCACACAACCTGATCTTTCCAATACTTCAGTATTTGTGATTTTGTCTTGCCACTTAATACCAAGAATTCTTCGCAGACACCGCATATGAAAGCTGTTTAAATTGTTCTCTTGGTGTGAGTAAGTTGTCCAGGTTTCACTGCCATAGAGAAGAGTACTAAGGACACAGGCTTGATAGACAAGGACTTTTGTTTTGGCAGTAAGCTTCCTGTTCTCCCAGACTCTTTTTCTTAACCTGTTCATTGTTGTTGCTGCCTTACCAATCCGGATGTTGATTTCCTGATCTAGGGATAATTTGCTATTTACCACTGATCCTAGATATGTAAAATGGTCTACTATCTCTAGTTCGGCGTCGTCAATAAAGATTGATGGTACCCCATGTGCACCTTGTGACATAATCTGTGTCTTCTTTTTGCTAATTGTTAAACCAAATTCAGAACAAGCATTGGAGAATGCAGATAGTAGACATTGCAATTCTTCCTCAGAGTGGGTCGTAACTGCAGCATCATCTGCAAAAAGCAACTCTCTGATCAGTACCCTCCTAATTTTGGTCTTAGCCTTCAATCTCTGAGCATTGTAGAGGCCGCCATCTGAGCGTGAGTGAATGTATATACCACCATCCTGATCACGAAATGCATATTTCAGTAGAAGTGAAAAGTATATTCCAAAGAGGGTGGGAGCTAGTACACAACCTTGCTTAACTCCACTCTTGATTTCAAATTCTTCAGAAGTTGCACCATCAAACTTGATTATACCCTTTCCTGCCTGTGTGGAACGATTCCACAATGGACAGAAGAGTTGGTGGGCAGCCAATCTTCTTTAGTGCCTTGAACAGACCCTCACGACTGACCAAATCAAATGCCTTTGTGAGGTCGATGAAGGCAATAAACAGTGGTTGATTCTGTTCACGGCATTTTTCTTGCATTTGTCGCAATGAGAATATCATATCAGTGGTAGACCGGTTCTGTCGAAAGCCACACTGTGATTCGGGGTAGACTTGATCTCCTATGACTTGAAGTCTGCGCAGAACAATTCTGGCAAATACTTTTCCAACAATACACAGAAGTGAGATACCCCTATAGTTGTTACAGTCGCTCCGATCACCCTTGTTCTTGTACAGCGTTATGATGTTTGAATCTTTGAAATCCTGTGGGACTTGTCCTTCACGCCAGCATAGCTCTATTAGCTGGTGGATCTGTAGAGTGAGTGTGTCTTGCCCACTCCTGATAACCTCTATTGGAATCCCATCCTTACCTGAAGCCTTGCCGGATGCAAGTTCATTTATAGCACACTTAACTTCTGTTATGGTGGGAAGTGTGTCCAGGTGGTCAAGAGTTGGTAGAGCCTCTATGGCGTTAAGGGCATCATCCGCTAGTTTGGTCTCACTTGAGTAAAGCTCCAAATAGTGCTCTACCCATCTGTCCATCTGCTGTTTCTTATCAGTGATGACTTCTCCAGTCAAGGTTTTCAGCGGTGCACTTCTTTTGATCACTGGACCACAGGCTTTCTTTATTCCTTCATACATGCTTCTGATGTCTCCCTTATCACTTGCGATTTGAATGGACTCACATAACTTGATCCAATAATCATTTGCACACTGCCTGGCAGCCTTTTGCACATCCTTCCTAGCTTGCCTTAGCTCACTCAGAGTGTTACGCGTTGGTCTTTCCTTGTTTCTTAAGAGAGCTTTCTTCTTCTTATCAATCAAGGGCTGCAGAGTCTCGCTGTTGGCCGCAAACCAGTCCTGCCTCTTATGATCCACAGTGCCGTAAACCCCTACGGCAGTTTTATAAAGAGTTTCCTTAATTTGACCCCACTTTTCATTTACTGTACAATTTTCTGGTGTATCAGTGAAAGCGTCTTCAAGTTGCTGTTGAAACTGAAAGCACTTTTCAGGATCATGAGTGTTAATAATATTAATCCTGGGGCTAGATTTGTGTTTGGCTGTGTAGATTCTCTTTGGTCTCAGTGCAACAACCAAAGAATGATCTGTATCACAGTCAGGACTGTGGTAACTACGAGTCAATGATATATGGTTCAGATGTTGTCTCCGTGTGATGATGAAGTCCAGCTGGTGCCAATGGCCGGATCTTGGATGTTTCCATGTGACCTTATGCATCTCTTTTGTTTTAAAAAAGGAGTTTGTAATACATAGGTCATTACTGGTGCAATGCTCCAGCAGCCTTTGCCCATTTTCATTCATGCGACCGATGTTGTATTTTCCAAGGGACACTGGCCATGAACTCGAGTCCTTGCCCACACGAGCATTGAAATCACCGAGCATATAAATGTAGTCAGATTTTGGAACTGCCTTGATCTCGGAGTCTAACTCCTCATAGAACAAATCCTTCACATCATCAGAGGAATCGAGTGTCGGTGCATATGCAGTAATAATGGTGGCAAACCCACAAGAGGTTGCCAAGCGCAGGGATAATAGTCTTTCATTTCCTCCTGCTGGAATTTCAATCAATCCTAGTAGCGAATTCTTCACTGCAAAGCCCACACCGTGTTGCCTTTTTTCTGCCTGCCCTCTACCCTTCCAGAAAAAGGTGTAGTTGTTTTCCCTGAGTGACCCTTCCTCAGCGAGGCGAGTCTCCTGCAGGCCAGCAATATCAATGTTAAGACGATTGAGTTCGGCATCAATCACAGCCGTTTTTCTCACATCGTCAATATTGGTCAAGTCAGTGGAAAATCCTGGACACATGGTTCTCACGTTCCAGGTTGCAAGCCGTAGCTTGAGGTTTCTATTTTTATTTGTGTTTGTACCTGGTGCATTGGTTTTACAGCCTGCGATTCAGATTTTGTCCTAGCCCCAAGCACCCATTGAAGCAGGCAGGCTGTGGCGGATCAGCACCCAATTGGCTGGGGGCTGCCCAGCTTGAGGCGGGCGGTAGCTGATCAGTGACACCTATAGGTGTCTCCCACCGTCAGAGGCAACGCGTGGCGCCCCATGTCTACGCCAACTGACAAGGACTTATAACCCGTAACAGTTGCCTCTCGCTTTGATTCCGAGACCAGTTAAGACCAGGGATGGAGTTATTGCCTCTCCATAGCACAAAGCCTGGGCTAAAATATAGAGATCATGTGTTGCCCAAGCAGCATGATCCCTCTCTCGGCCTGCCTAGTTCACTCCAGAGGAAAGGTAACACCCCTACATCTGGAACAAGACAAGCTGCAGAAGCTGCCGGATCAGCAAAGCAATGCTCTAACTGTCCGCCTGTCGGAGCTTCGATCCTAGACCAGTCGCCAACCAAGGCTTACGGCCTGGTCTGCCCTGCCATGACAATTTTGTCTTTAGCTTGCATTTCCTCGCACCAGGGTAAGGCTTGTACCCTCCCAATTGTGCTCTTCCGCCCGAAGCCGTTGGCACAATGTGGGGTGTCGGGTTTGGTAAGCGCCGCCCAACGTTCGGCGCTAACAGAAACCAGGTAGTACCGTCTACTGTTATACGGTAGCTCAGTCATATCTGACTAAGACCTGACCATATACAGAGATCACCAAACATCGATAACAACATGCAACAGTGAAGCAATGATCACCAAACATCGATGATAACATGCAACATTATCATACAGAAATCATCAAACATCGATGGCAACATGCAACATGATCATACAGAGATCACCAAACATCGATGACAACATGCAACATGATCATACAGAGATCACCAAACATCGATGACAACATGCAACAGTGAAGCAATTATCACCAAACATCGATGACAACATGCAACAATGAAGCAATGATTACCAAACATCGATGACAACATGCAACATTATCATACAGACATCATCAAACATCGATGCCAACATGGAACATGATCATACAGAGATCACCAAACATCGATGACGACATGCAACATGATCATACAGAGATCACCAAACATCGATGGCAACATGCAACAGTGAAGCAATTATCACCAAACATCGATGGCAACATGCAACAGTGAAGCAATGATCATACAGAGATCATCAAACATCGATGGCAACATGCAACATGATTATACAGAGATCACCAGACATCGATGACAACATGGAAAATGATCATACAGAGATCACCAAACATTGATGACAACATGCAAAAGTGAAGCAATTATCACCAAATATCGATGACAACATGCAACAATGAAGCAATGATCATACAGAGATCATCAAACATCGATGACAACATGCAACATGATCATACAGAGATCACCAAACATCGATGACAACATGCAACATGATCATACAGACATCATCAAACATCGATGGACACATGCAACATGATCATACAGAGATCACCAAACATCGACGACAACATGCAACATGATCATACAGACATCATCAAACATCGATGGACACATGCAACATGATCATACAGAGATCAGCAAACATCGATGGCAACATGCGACAGTGAAGCAATGATCACCAAACATCGATAGCAACATGCAACAGTGAAGCAATGATCACCAAACATCGATGGCAACATGCAACATGATCATACAGAGATCACCAAACATAGATGGCAACATGCTATTGTAGTGTGGTGATGTTATGGAATAGGTTATGCAGGCACGTGATCGTATATCAACACAAACCTCCGTTGTTACAAACATATTCTTTTATTTGGTGAATCATTCGTCTACAGCATAAGGATGGACGGCTCTATCTCTGATGTTTACGTTGCGTCCTGCTATCCATCCCCCAAAGTCAACCAGTCCCCCAAGTAACGTGTGTGCCGCCCCTAGATACTAGTCTTCATTTCGTGCACACACGTTCACCATCTATGGTTTTCCCCTTAGTCAAGGAATGCGCAGCATTCCTTAACTCTTTATTCTTACTCTACTCCCTTTACTGTTACATATACCTCCCCTTCTTCAAGGAGAATTTTTCCCTGAAAAAATCTCAACCCCAACTCTTAACCGCTTAACTCTACATCTCTATACCACAATAACAACAATTCCATATAATTCCTAACTCTATTCCCTCTTTTTCCTTACCTCTCATAATTCCTCAAATCCTCCCCAAACCACTCCACTTAAGTAAATATTTTATTCTTTAACTCTTTTCCGTGTTATATATCAACCCACTTCTTCTTCGTTTCTGGCCCTTCAAACAAACATAACATATTTTAATTTTCAACTTTACACAATACATCATAACACATCTTCTTAAATACTTCTTCTATATTTCATAAGCAATCCGCTTTAAAATTTCAAACGCTGTACTCTTCGGATTTCAACTCCCCATTTTCATCATCAACCCCACTAATTCTCCATTTTCAATCAACCTGAAATCACTCTCACACATTAGGAAGACAAAGAATCGGTGGCCACCGGAATTTAAAAGAAGCAGTAGAACTCTTCCACACAAAAAAAAAACACACTCAGCTAAATCAGACACCCTTTACCCCCCTATGTCATCTGAGACTTTATGTAATAAAGTCTCAAACAATTACATCTTCTCTAGTACCACATTTTACGCTGCTATCTACAGCATCAAATACCAACCATCAAAAATATTATTCTCTCCCAAGTGTCTATATATTACAGACACTACCAATTTTATAACTCTGAACCTTAACTCAACCTCGCATTGTAATGTCAACCACAAAACACATCCCGAGGACACAATTAAAAAACTGTTCCAATACCCATCACCTCACATAATATACCTTAGTCAAAAATTCTCTTAATGTCCATTTCTTATGGGCATAACTACTAAAACCTCCAGCTGTCAATTTATGCCGTTATCAACAGCAACCATCTACCACTCCTAACTCATATCTGTGACTGTTTGCAATCAATAGTCCATATATCACGGACTCTCAAAACCTCCTATCATTTTGTTCATTTCTCATTAACACACCTTTACTATTTTACTGTTATCCACAGTGGTCTAATCACCCTTCAGAGTCAAACATGGATTCAATTCATGTTTTGCTCCTTGCCTTCATACTGTCTGTTACAGCACGTTACTGACTTCTTCTTCTACAATCTCGTGGCTCCATGTTCACTTCTGACCCCATGGAAAGCAACACTTCATAGCACTTCTACACTGATTATCACAGCAACATAATATTCACAAAGAGAATGTGTCTCTCTACTAGCCCTCAGTAGTTTTATTAACTCTTTTCTGAACGAAGGGTCTTAAACAAAGCCCCATGTATTTTCTCTGAAAATAATTAACATATTCATTAACAATATAACTTAATATACAAAACCACTTATTTCAGCAAAACCAAATCAAAATACGATACCATTCCCCCTAAATTCCCAACGTAAAACACGTTTTAAAATGACATAACATGCATTTCATCAAATCAGAATAAAACATTCTATCACTACTTATCACTATCGGACACTTTTACGGCCCAATAGTTTTTACTCAAACTACTAGGAACACAATACTCCTACTCTAATTCAATTAATCAAACAACAAGAATCATTTTACAAAACCAAATCAAAAAAAGAAAAAAAAATATTATATATATGCGGCATAGAAACAATCAAATAATCATAATTTTACAGTACCAAGTCAAACAAAAAAAAAACACATATTATATATGTCTCATGACTCATCAAACTCCGAGTGAATAAAACTCGATTTTTAAAAACGAACTCTCTTAAGATTACTACGTATAATGGCCTACCACATTGGCCTCCCCTACGAACCAATGCAACACATATCTATTCACTCAAGTCATGCTTATAAAACAAAATAACTCAATGCCAAGCATTAATGCCCAAAATACGTATATACATATACATATATATCTGTTATCTACAGATCATCATATCACGGAACAATACTTGTTCCCCTCAACCAAAATTACTACTCAACAAATGACTATCTCTTTTTCTGTAAGTCGAACGTTGATTATCTCCCCTCACACTTCCCATCTAAAACAAAATAACTCTTAACATATTCCAATATTTGGAATATAAATCTAACTAAGAACTGTAAACTACAGGTCAACTACTGGTCCATTACTAATGTGACTACTATTCCAATGTCAACTCAATGTACCAGCCACCATCCACTAACCAACCTGTGACTCGGTACACCAATTGTCTCCCTTGGATTTGTACCAACCATCCCTACACTTCTTAATCATTACCGTTAACCACGGCATCTCTACTCTACTACTACCAGCAAAAATTTTGTCTATTTACTATAAACCTCTCACCAATACATCTACCTACTGTACCAATTACTAATTCAACTTTTAAGTTTCTCGTCTATCTCACCACGACTACTCTAAGCTATCCTCAAATCTCTCCTATTCTCTTGTATCGTGACGATAATTAAACCGGTCACCCTCATCGGAACACGTTCTCCAACCTTCATTTAACTCACCTTGTTTACCTCCGTATCTTTCATTCTTCTTCTTATTTACTGAGATTCTTACAGAACAGCAACTCACGCCACTCACTTTTCTCGTTTCTCAGTTTCCGGCATTCCTGCTTCGACATGTCCCTGTCAACAATACTTAAGCATGTTTTATGAAACGTCATTCAGAATGTTAACTCTCTTTCCGTTAACTTGTCATACAACTTCCATAATTTCCTTCCAACTTCAGATTCCAAACAAAAGACATCACAATTTAGCACAAATACAACAGAGGCAACGACTACAACCAAAGAAGAACAAACAAAACGAACATTTCTCAAACAAGCAAAGAGTCTCAAGTGCCCAGGAAGCACAATATCATCAAATGGCAACCCAGAAGATGACATTAACAACAGGTGTAATAAGGCCATTTAACTCTCTGGACCATCGGACAAGCACGTATTACAACTATCAAGCCTAAGCGTGTCGATTACTTCCACCCACATTGACATTTGACGACGTTTCCAAAACCTCACTTCTATTTCACTCAGTGCGACGAACACGTTTTTCTACAGTTATACTCACGTATAAACAACGCCTAACCAGACGAATTACTCCACAGGACATTCACAATTCACTGCTTACTTCTTTCTACTTTTCTCAATCATTCAGACCTTTACGAAGGTCGAAATCTATCTACTATTTCTTTTACACCCTAACCATCACTATCAACGATTTCTCAAAACAAACTTCATTCCAACAGGTCACTAATCTCGTAACCATCATTCTAACTTCTCTACAAGCACGACGTACTCCGTATTCTTCAAGCATCAATTTCTACTTACTCATAGGATACTCAATTCCTCCTCAATCTATATCTCCTCACCAGACACTCTCGGTTGTTGCTGTCAACAATTCTATTTTTTTTTTCTTCTCAAACCAACAAGCAAAACTATCTCAGACATCACGTCATAGTTCTGAATCGAACCATTACTAATACGAACATTCATACTTAGTTTATCTCTCACTTTCCTAATTCTGTACTGAACCTACTCTACTTTAATCATGCCATTTATACATCACTCATCGTGATTCACTCTCTGTATCTATCCATTTCGGACAAACGAGTATCTTTTACCTTACCTACTCTCCCCACACCGCAACCAAACAGAAAACATCCTGCATTACGCAACCACGCAGAACATCATTCGCCGTAACTCTCTATACTAATTTTCCCGATTTCGTTCTATATTCATCACATATCACCTACTCTCTCCTTACTACAAGCAAGACAATACACTTAAGTATTCATGAACACCATCTCTTCTCTCCACGTAACTCTCAGCACCGCGTAACCACACTTAAAATTTCAGCCAAGAATCTACATTTCTTCAGACCAATCTCTAGTTATATATCTGCACCAACCAACCTATTACTCCTCATTTTATTTACATAACTCTACTCTCGTTCTTCTAATACTCGACTACCAACTACCTGCCGGTTATATATCACCTATTGTGATTTTCCTCCACCTTCTACTGTACCATCCAAGTTCACATATTACCTACTGCAACACCATCAAAATAGAACTAATTTTCTTCTTCACTATGCTCAAACTTAACTCTACTATCTTCAACAACACTATTGCCTACCCTGTATTCTACACCAACCAACATTCATCTGTCTATTTTAGACAACTCATATATCTATATGCTCCACCCGCAACTCTCCTAAGCCAAAACAATGCCATATGTTTTTCATCACCCTAATAATTTTAATATCCATAGAGCATATCCAAGTCAAATACTTCATTGTCTCTCAGTACTTTAGTGCGCCTTTCTTCTACTATGTCACCTTCACTATCTGTTGTTAACCTGTTAAAGTACTCAGGTCTTAAGGTCCTAAGGTCTTCTATTTTTCTTAAGTCAGTTTCTGTCGTTGAGTAAATTCCCGCTATCTGTCTACTATTATTCTTCTTCTTAAATGTTTTCTTCTTATTTCCTTTATTTGCGTCGGTCTGCTCACTGTTCCCTGTATACCTTACGTAACGTTTGCACCTCCCCATTTCGTCTTCAGATGACACACTGACAATAGTTCCCTCATCAGATTCATAGTAGTAGTTTACCGCAGCCACGTTGATTCCATTCCCATAGTCGCCTTTAGAACGTCTGACTTTCTTTCTCTTTCTTGGTATTCGTCTCTTAGCCTTCCCTACTTTCTTGTCATATAAACTGGTATCTATTTCGAAAGAGTCACTAACCAAAACTCTGTCCGTCTGTCCACCAGCAACTACACCGTATAAGGGAACATCACTCTCGAAAGAGTCACTAACCAAAACTCTGTCCGTCTGTCCACCAGCAACTACACCGTATAAGGGAACATCACTCTCGAAAGAGTCACTAACCAAAACTCTGTCCGTCTGTCCACCAGCAACTACACCGTATAAGGGAACATCACTCTTCAAGTCAGGATCTGCTCGTATTTCAATTCTCTCATTCTCCGAATCATCAGTATTCATATCACCACGGTATGTACTATAACATGTGGCGGCAGAAACATCTTCTCCGTAACCTGAACTCTGACACCTAATATTTCTACACCATTTGGGAATTAGTTTCATGTCTATACCTGAGGAACTTGACATGGCAGTACCTCTATTAACTATCATACTACTATTTCTTTCTTCAATAGTTTTCCTCTTTGGTTTTCTTTCGTCTTTGGTTCTCGTCTGTCTATCTTTCCCAACTTCAACTTTTTCTGATTTCACCTGAGGTGGTTCCGCAACTTCCACCGTCTTAATAGTTTGCGTTTGGGTTGTCTTCTCTACAGTATCCATATGTGTCTGCGTACTATCATTTATCGTATTACTTGTCTGCGTCTGTGTCTCTCGGTCTATTCTCTTTATTAACACTGTTGTTTTCTTTTCCTGTCTAATAGTCATATTGGCAATCACCTTAGGAATAGTTGCATTTTCACTTACATTTTCCACTTTGTTCTTTGACCCTGACTTCAGATACTGTCTCCGTCTTTGTTCAAACCAGTCGTCACGTTTTTTCCTAGCATTCTTGCTATAGGATGGCCACTTCCATAATTTCTTGGAAAAGTCTCTCTCAGGACCATTCTTGTATCTATAACAGCCATACCAGTCCAACTTTTCACTATTACGTCTGTTCTCACCGTCTTTTACCCTATAACCATTAGGCCTTGGTTCGTCATAACTATATTGTCTTCTGTCTTTATCAAACAGTGGCTGTCTCCTGTTATTCTTTCCTACTCTATTATAGTCTACCTTAAATCTATAAGGGTCCTGTCTAGTCGTTCTGTTCTTCAACGTTTCTACAAAATTCTCTACTTCACTCACTGCTACCTTTAATTCTCCTAACCATGTACTAATACGTTGTAATTCTATATCTAAGTAATTCATACTAACTTCTTTATAATTTCTATCAGGCTTGAAACAATATTTCTACTTCTTCTTCTGCATATTCCTTGGTACCTGCAAAAAAAAAACTCGAAGTCTTGAGCTCAGCCGAAATAATTCCCCATTATGCCTGTTTCTCTACTGTGCTGTGATGAGTCTGCCATGCTGAAATATTTACAGTTATTCAAGCAAAAAAACAACAATCAATACTCATTAATATACAGTCCTAAATCAACTAAAGGATGTTATTGTCCTTCTGAAATTCAACCGCTGTCTATCTAATGTATAAACAAAATTATTTATATTACCCCTTCCTGTGAAACTCAACTTTCTACTTGAAAATGAAGTCCTCCGGCCTCTCCTTGACGTCTAGCCGAGAGTGAGAAGCACGGTATCTGGTACACTAGTGCTTGAATCCGGATCGACAAAGTGGTCTCAGTAGGTATCAAAAACGCTCGACTGGCGCGATAGGCTCGACAAACTCCACAGGACTCCACAGGGCTCGATAGGCTAGTGAAGAACGGTTTGAACGTATCAGCCACCCAGGGACGGGCTCTTCTATGTTCGTTATCAGGTAGAATTCAAACGCCAGGAGTCTGTGCCAGTTGAAATGCTCCTCCAATCGATCACGCTTCAGGTATCATCAGGTAGTTAGGGAGTTTCTTCTTCTCCACGTCTCAGTAACTTCAACTCGATCAGGCAGCGATCAAAAAGCAGCACTTCCCGACAGTAGACTTTAAATCGATCAGACAGCGATCAAAGAGCAGCCTTGGTCAGCTCCCTGAAACAACGATGTATGGCAGCGGCCTTGGTAGCCCGTTGAAACACACGACAACGCAGGTGGCGGCTTGGACAAACCTCTTGAAAATGGCAAAAATCAGGCTATGGTAAGCCCTTTGGAAGCGATAATTCTAGGCAACGGCTTGGGTAAGCCTCTTGAGATAAAAATTGCAAAACGGCGGCTATGACAAGCCTCTTGAGTTGTATAATGCAAAGAGACGGCTATACCAAGCCTCTTGAGTAATGAACGACAGTAATCAGCGCCTCTAGTTCACAAACAGGCTGTACGACAATGACTCAGCCGACAAAACTTGATAACGATCAGATGTCAATACTTGATGATGACGACCAAGGTCAGCACTGGGCGAAAACAATTAAGTACTGGGTAATGATTGACAGCATCAATCAAAGATTAAATCATGGCATACTTGCAGAATCATTCCTGGTCAAACCCAGCACACGAGAGTCAAATAACGTCCCGACCTTCTGACCTTCTCACAATAGACCAGGGGTTGTCAAACCTGTTTCTGCCGTGTCTTTCAAAACACAAGCCGAACGTTGTAGTACCGACCTCAATTTTCTTGAAACAACGATAATATAGAGTGACGTTGATCATACATAGTGGCGTCGAGTCAGTATCTCCTGACCTTCACATAATATTGTTGCCTGAGAAATCACAACAACTACCCCTGGGCGGGCTTTCAGCTGTTGCGTCTCTTATTATTCTTTACTTAAAAACTTCCTTCTCCAGACGCCCAGACACAACAATCTTCATGGCGGTAACTCTCTCCTCAACATCCCATGTTGATCCTTGGGGTCAAAGGCACCAAATCAACCTATATTGTAGTGTGGTGATGTTATGGAATAGGTTATGCAGGCACGTGATCGTATATCAACACAAACCTCCGTTGTTACAAACATATTCCTTTATTTGGTGAATCATTCGTCTACAGCATAAGGATGGACGGCTCTATCTCTGATGTTTACGTTGCGTCCTGCTATCCATCCCCCAAAGTCAACCAGTCCCCCAAGTAACGTGTGTGCCGCCCCTAGATACTAGTCTTCATTTCGTGCACACACGTTCACCATCTATGGTTTTCCCCTTAGTCAAGGAATGCGCAACATTCCTTAACTCTTTATTCTTACTCTACTCCCTTTACTGTTACAATGCAACATGATCATACAGAGATCACCAAACATCGATGGCAACATGCAACAATGAAGCAATGATCACCAAACATCGATGATAACATGCAACATTGAAGCAATGATCACCAAATATCGATGTCAAGATGCAACAGTGAAGCAATGATCACCAAACATCGATGTCAACATGCAACAGTGAAGCAATGATCACCAAACATCGATGGCAACATGCAACAGTGAAGCAATGATCACCAAACATCGATGGCAACATGCAACAATGAAGCAATGATCACCAAACATCGATGACAACATGCTACAGTGAAGCAATGATCACCAAACATCGATGGCAATATGCAACAGTGAAGCAATGATCACCAAACATCGATGACAACATGCAACATGATCATACAGACATCATCAAACATCGATGGCAACATTCAACATGATCATACATAGATCACCAAACATCGATGACAACATGCAACATGATCATACAGAGATCACCAAATATCGATGGCAACATGCAACAGTGAAGCAATGATAACCAAACATCGATGGCAACATGCAACAGTGAAGCAATTATCACCAAACGTCGATGACAACATGCAACAATGAAACAATGATCATACATAGATCATCAAACATCGATGACAACATGCAATATGATCATACAGAGATCACCAAACATCGATGACAACATGCAACAGTGAAGCAATGATCACCAAACATCGATGACAACATGCAACATTATCATACAGACATCATCAAACATCGATGGCAACATGCACCATGATCATACAGAGATGACCAATCATCGATGACAACATGCAACATGATCATGCAGATATCACCAAACATCGATGGCAACATGCAACAGTGAAGCAATGATCACCAAACATCGATGGCAACATGCAACAGTGAAGCAATGATCACCAAACATCGATGGCAAAATGCAACAGTGAAGCAATGATCACCAAACATCGATGGCAACATGCAATAGTGAAGCAATGATCACCAAACATCGATGACAACATGCAACATGATCATACAGACATCATCAAACATCGATGGCAACATTCAACATGATCATACAGAGATCACCAAACATCGATGACAACATGCAACATGATCATACAGAGATCACCAAACATCGATGGCAACATGCAACAGTGAAGCAATGATCACCAAACATCGATGGAAACATGCAACAGTGAAGCAATGATCACCAAACATCGATGACAACATGCAACAATGATGCAATGATTATACAGAGTTCATCAAACATCGATGGCAACATGCAACAGTGAAGCAATGATCACCAAACATCGATGAAAACATGCAACATGATCATACAGAGATCACAAACATCGATGGCAACATGCAACAATGAAGCAATGATCACCAAACATCGATAGCAACATGCAACAATGAAGCAATGATCACCAAACATCGATGACAACATGCAACAGTGAAGCAATAATCACCAAACATCGATGGCAACATGCAACAGTGAAGCAATGATCACCAAACATCAATGGCAACATGCAACAGTGAAGCAATGATCACCATACATCGATGGCAACATGCAACAATGAAGCAATGATCACCAAACATCGATAACAACATGCAACAGTGAAGCAATGATCATCAAATATCGATGGCAACATGCAACAGTGAAGCAATGATCACCAAACATCGATGGCAACATGCAACAGTGAAGCAATGATCACCAAACATCGATGGCAACATGCAACAATGAAGCAATGATCACCAAACATCGATAACAACATGCAACAGTGAAGCAATGATCATCAAATATCGATGGCAACATGCAACAGTGAAGCAATGATCACCAAACATCGATGACAACATGCAACAGTGAAGCAATGATCACCAAACATCGATGGCAACATGCAACATGATCATACAGAGATCACCAAACATCGATGGCAACATGCAACATGATCATACAGAGATCACCAAACATCGATGGCAACTTGCAACAATGAAGCAATGATCACCAAACATCGATGGCAACATGCAACAATGAAGCAATGATCACCAAACATCGATGACAACATGCAACAGTGAAGCAATGATCACCAAACATCGATGGCAATATGCAACAGTGAAGCAATGATCACCAAACATCGATGGCAACATGCAACAATGAAGCAATGATCATCAAATATCGATGGCAACATGCAACAGTGAAGCAATGATCACCAAACATCGATGGCAACATGCAACAGTGAAGCAATGATCACTAAACATCGATGACAACATGCAACATGATCAAACATACACTATCAAACATCGATGGCAACATGCAACATGATCATACAGAGATCACCAAACATCGATAACAACATGCAACATGATCATACAGAGATCACCAAACATCGATGGCAACATGCAACAGTGAAGCAATGATCACCAAACATCGATGGCAACATGCAACAATGAAGCAATGATCACCAAACATCGATGGCAACATGCAACAATGAAGCAATGATCACTAAACATCGATGACAACATGCAACAGTGAATCAATGATAACCAAACATCGATGTCAACATGCAACAGTGAAGCAATGATCACCAAACATCGATGACAACATGCACAGTGAAGCAATGATCACCAAACATCGATGGAAACATGCAACAATGAAGCAATGACCACCAAACATCGATGACAACATACTACAGTGAAGCAATGATCACCAAACATCGATGGCAGCATGCAACAGTGAAGCAATGATCACCAAACATCGATGACAACATGCAACATGATCATACAGACATCATCAAACATCGATGGCAACATTCAACATGATCATACAGAGATCACCAAACATCGATGGCAACATGCAACAGTGAAGCAATGATCACCAAACATCGATGATAACATGCAACATTGAAGCAGTGATCACCAAATATCGATGTCAAGATGCAACAGTGAAGCAATGATCACCAAACATCGATGAAAACATGCAACCATGAAGCAATGATCACCAACCATCGATGACAACATGCAACAGTGAAGCAATGATCACCAAACATCGATGTCAACATGCAACAGTGAAGCAATGATCACCAAACATCGATGGCAACATGCAACATGATCATACAGAAATCACCAAACATCGATGGCAACATGATTATACAGAGATCACCAAACATCGATGGCAACATGCAACAATGAAGCAATGATCACCAAACATCGATGGCAACATGCAACAATGAAGCAATGATCACTAAACATCGATGACAACATGCAACAGTGAATCAATGATCACCAAACATCGATGTCAACATGCAACAGTGAAGCAATGATCACCAAACATCGATGACAACATGCAACAGTGAAGCAATGATCACCAAACATCGATGGAAACATGCAACAATGAAGCAATGACCACCATACATCGATGACAACATGCTACAGTGAAGCAATGATCACCAAACATCGATGGCAGCATGCAACAGTGAAGCAATGATCACCAAACATCGATGACAACATGCAACATGATCATACAGACATCATCAAACATCGATGGCAACATTCAACATGAACATACAGAGATCACCAAACATCGATGGCAACATGCAACAGTGAAGCAATGATCACCAAACATCGATGGCAACATGCAACAGTGACGCAATGATCACCAAACATCGATGACAACATGCATCAATGAAGCAATGATCATACAGAGATCATCATACATCGATGGCAACATGCAACATGATTATACAGAGATCACCAAACATCGATGACAACATGCAACATGATCATACAGAGATCACTAAACATCGATGACAACATGCAACAGTGAAGCAATGATCACCAAACATCGATGGCAACATGCAACAGTAAAGCAATGATCACCAAACATCGATGACAACATGCAAAAATGAAGCAATGATCATTCAGAGATCATCAACCATCGATGACAACATGCAACATGATCATACAGAGATCACCAAATATCGATGACAACATGCAACAGTGAAGCAATGATCACCAAACATCGATGACAACATGCAACATTATCATACAGACATCATCAAACATCGATGCCACCATGGAACATGATCATACAGAGATCACCAAACATCGATGACAACATGCAACAATGAAGCAATGATCACCAAACATCGATGGCAACATGCAACAGTGCAGCAATGATCACCAAACATCGATGACAACATGCAAAAGTGAAGCAATGATCATACAGGGATCATCAAACATCGATGGCAACATGCAACATGATTATACAGAGATCACCAAACATCGATGACAACATGCAACATGATCATATAGAGATCACCAAATATCGATGACAACATGCAACAGTGAAGCAATGATCATACAGGGATCATCAAACATCGATGGCAACATGCAACATGATTATACAGAGATCACCAAACATCGATGACAACATGCAACATGATCATACAGAGATCACCAAACATCGATGACAACATGCAACATGATCATATAGAGATCACCAAACATCGATGACAACATGCAAAAGTGAAGCAATGATCATACAGGGATCATCAAACATCGATGGCAACATGCAACATGATTATACAGAGATCACCAAACATCGATGACAACATGCAACATGATCATACAGAGATCACCAAATATCGATGACAACATGCAACAGTGAAGCAATGATCACCAAACATCGATGACAACATGCAACATGATCATACAGACATCATCAAACATCGATGGACACATTCAACATGATCATACAGAGATCACCAAACATCGATGACAACATGCAACATGATCATACAGACATCATCAAACATCGATGGACACATGCAATATGATCATACAGAGATCAGCAAACATCGATGGCAACATGCGACAGTGAGGCAATGATCACCACACATCGATGGCAACATGCAACAATGAAGCAATGATTATACAGAGATCATCAAACATAGATGGCAACATGCAACAGTGAAGCAATGATCACCAAACATCGATGACAACATGCACCGTGATCATACAGAGATCACCAAACATAGATGGCAACATGAAACAGTGAAGCAATGATCACCAAACATCGATGGCAACATGCAACATGATCATACAGAGATCACCAAACATCGATGGCAACATGCAACATGATCATACAGAGATCACCAAACATCGATGGCTACATGCAACAATGAAGCAATGATCACCAACCATCGATGATAACATGCAACATTGAAGCAGTGATCACCAAATATCGATGTCAAGATGCAACAGTGAAGCAATGATCACCAAACATCGATGGCAACATGCAACAGTGAAGCAATGATCACCAACCATCGATGGCAACATGCAACAATGAAGCAATGATCACCAAACATCGATGACAACATGCAACAGTGAAGCGATGAACACCAAATATCGATGGCAAGATGCAACAGAGAAGCAATGATCACCAAACATCGATGGCAACGTGCAACATGATCATACAGAGTTTACCAAACATCGATGGAAACATGCAACAATGAAGCAATGATCACCAAACATCGGTGGCAACATGCAACAATGAAGCAATGATCACCAAACATCGATGTCAACATGCAACAGTGAAGCAATGATCACCAAACATCGATGGCAACATGCAACATGATCATACAGAGATCACCAAACATCGATGGCAACATGCAACATTATCATACAGAGATCATCAAACATCGATGGCAACATGCAACAATGAAGCAATAATCACCAAACATCGATGGCAACATGCAACAATGAAGCAATGATCACCAAACATCGATGACAACATGCAACAGTGAAGCAATGATCACCACACATCGATGTCAACATGCAACAGTGAAGCAATGATCACCACACATCGATGGCAACATGCAACAGTGAAGCAATGATCACCAAACATCGATGGCAACATGCAACAATGAAGCAATGATCACCAAACATCGATGACAACATGCTACAGTGAAGCAATGATCACCAAACATCGATGGCAATATGCAACAGTGAAGCAATGATCACCAAACATCGATGACAACATGCAACATGATCATACAGACATCATCAAACATCGATGGCAACATTCAACATGATCATACAGAGATCACCAAACATCGATGACAACATGCAACATGATCATACAGAGATCACCAAAGATAGATGGCAACATGCAACAGTGAAGCAATGATCACCAAACATCGATGGCAACATGCAACAGTGAAGCAATGATCACCAAACATCGATGACAACATGCAACAGGAAAGCAATGATCATACAGGGATCATCAAACATCGATGGCAACATGCAAAATGATTATACAGAGATCACCAAACATCGATGACAACATGCAACATGATCATACAGAGATCACCAAACTTCGATGACACCATGCAACAGTGAAGCAATGATCACCAAACATCGATGGCAACATGCAACAGTGAACCAATGATCACCAAACATCAATGATAACATGCAACAATGAAGCACTGATCATACAGAGATCATCAAACATCGATGACAACATGCAACATGATCATACAGAGATTACCAAACATCGATACAACATGCAATATAATCATACAAAGATCACCAAACCTCGATGGCAACATGCAACAGTGAAGCAATGATCACCAAACATCGATGACAACATGCAACAGTGAAGCAATGATCACCAAGCATCGATGGCAACATGCAACAGTGAAGCAATGATCACCAAACATCGATGGCAACATGCAACAGTGAAGCAATGATCACCAAACATTGATGACAACATGCAACATGATCATACAGACATCATCAAACATCGGTGGCAACAGGCAATCAAGATGGCGACGGACGGTCGTGTTGTTTTGTGTTCGTTAACTTTTTCGCGTAGGGGATGGATTTATTCATCTCTTGCGTGTAATTGGTGTGCCAGGATGTAAAACCAGGAGTTTATACTCAAGATCTGCGCGGGTGCTACGGAGTTCGTGCATCGAGCGAAGCCTTCCTTGAGTGAATTTTCAGCAGCGTGTGTGGTTCTCAGCAGTCTGTGTTTACGTTTTTTCAACATGGCGGAACAACGTGTGTTTTCCGAGGGTTCAACAGTCAACATAACGAAGCGGCGTGGTAGCCGCGCAGGGACAAAGAAGCAAGGTAAGCGCGGTGGTTTGAGGCGTTTTAGACTCAAGTGTCACCGTCTAGGACTCAGGAACATCCGTATTCTATATTGGAACTGTGCCAGTGTAAAACAACGGGGCTCTATTTTAGAAACCCTAGTTTACAGGAACGACATTGTAGCACTCCAGGAGACGAGACTGGGCGATCAGCCACTCCGAATTGCCGGCTTCAAATGTTTCTACAACAGACGACATCTGGGAACGGCGATTCTCGTTCGCGACAGCATGGTGGCGTCAGAGCTAGACATGTCCAGTTGGGACAGTGACGATATACAAATACAGGCGTTGAGAGTTCATTCCAGTGTACCATTCGTGTTGGTGAATGTTTATGGGAGTATGGACGCCCAGAAGTGGCAGTGCTTAAGTGGCATATTAGGCCACGAGAGGAATGTTATTTTCTGTGGTGACTTCAACGCTAAAGGCATATCATGGGGAAACACTTCCTCCAATACACAAGGGGAGGAGCTCGAGACTGCACTGGAAACCATCGACCTGGTTTGTATCAACAGTGGCTGTGTCACTAGGACAGCAAGCCGTCCAGGCGATGAGGACAGTGCTATTGATCTGGCGCTAGTTTCACCTTTACTCACTACAGTGTGTAGATGGGGTGTCCTAGGACACCATGGCAGCGACCACCACCCTTGCAGCATATTGGTGGAGAAAGGCAGAACCAGGCAGCACAAGCTAAAGGTAAAGACGTTCCAGTATGACAGTACAGGGCAAGATGTGGTGAGTAAAATAAGACGTGACAAGCGCAGAACGTTTCAGGGCAGGAAAAAAAGCTGGGAGCAGCCACCGTGGTGGAGTTTCGAGGTGGATAAGGCGTGGGTGGATAAGCGTAGTGCTGTAAGGAGATGGCAAAATGCCAAGAAGAACAGAGCTGGTCATCCTAGTCCCTGCTTGCACTTAGAAAGAGAGATGCACACAAAAGTAAGCTATTTCAAAAAACTGGTCACGGTGGTTAAAAGGGAAAAATGGGCAGAGGTGTGTCAAAGGGTAAGCACAGACAAGTCACTGAAATTGTTCTGGCGACTACATAAAAGCATGAGTGGTGTAGTCAAGAATAAGAGCATTTCTGACTTCCAAGGTGCTGACCTCATCTGGCAGAGGACTGACGAAGACAAGGGCAAAGCCCTCTTTGAACGCTACCTTGAGCAGGGCAACCAGACAGACATGGGAGGTCGAAATCTGGCCAAGGAGGTCACCTCAGACAGATGCAAGGCCCAGAACACTCCGGATGAAGACACAGTGACAGTGAAAGAAATCAAGGCTGTGCTTCGACGATCAAAAAACAGTGCTCCAGGTCCTGATGGCATAAGATACGACGACATAAATAGGTGTACCGACAATGAGCTAGAGAAACTAGCAGACATGTACAACAACAGTATAGGGAGTGCTAGCATCAAGGAGGAATGGTTGCACAGCTATCTGATTCCCTTGCCGAAGCCTGACAAAGACCACAAAAAAATTCAGGGATATCGAATTATAACCATGCAGAATACAATAGGCAAGCTGCTGGAGAAGGTAATTGCCAGGAAAATATCAAGCCAACTAGAGAGGCAAGGTGTTTTCCCACCTACCCTGGGTGGGTACCGTCCAAAAAGAGAAACCTGGACCAATGCAGCAGTCTTTGCCCAGGATGTCTATGAAGGTTTCCACTCAGGCACTGAAACCGTTGCTGCAGCGATTGATCTTGAGGACGCATACAACAGAGTACCACTGGATTTTTTAATGTTTCAGCTTCTTGAACTAAACGTAAGTCCATTCCTCCTTAGTTGGATCGCTGCAGCCCTCTTCCAACGGAAAGTAGTTTTTAGATGTGGCAGTTGGACTTCGGAACCAACAACAATATATCCTGGCCTACCACAGGGATCACCATTATCTCCGGTACTGTTCAACGCCTACACAGTGAGAATCACCAGTGAGCAGATCACTGGACCTGGCAGGACATTGTCATATGCCGATGATGTTTTAGTGTATCGTCAGGGTAAGGATAGAGAGGAGGTTGCTGGGGAACTACAAACCGAACTCAATCGCATAAGTACTTGGTGTGATGAAGCTGGGGCAATGGTTAACCCAACAAAGGCAACAGTGACTTGGTTCTCGTTGAATAATCATATTGTCAACAATCCAACACCAACTGTAATGCTGTGTTCAGAGACGGTGGAAAGAACGCAGGCAATGAATTACCTGGGGATACGGTTTGATCGAAGCCTTGCTTATAATGTGCACATAGACCAGGTGATAACAAAGGCCAAGCGGGGTTTGGCAGCGATGCGGGTGATGGCGGCAGCAAACTGTGAGCAGCGCCATCTATGTCTTCTGTACGAGGGGCTGGTCATGTCTGTTTTGGAGTATGCAATGGCAATCTTGACTCTCAGCCATAAGCAGATAGAAAGGATGGAAAGGATACAGAATGAAGCTATGCGCATTATTCTTGGATGTACAAGAGATACAGCATGCAGGGCGATGCGCTACCTTCTTGATTTTCCAACCATTGAAGAGAGAATACAAGTTTGCAGGGCACGCGCCTACCTCAGAATTAACGCAAACACACAACATCCACTGCATAGTGAAATTAGGAAGGTGAAGGGCAGCAGGTTAAAAAGAGGACGGTCGTGGATGGGTCAAGCCGAAGACATTCTTCAACAGGTGTGTTCACTTGAGGACTTAGAACCTGGCGAGGAGTGGGTGCAAGTGCCAACAGACTTCTGCACATCCTTTTCAGTTTGCATCCAATTAGATAGAAAATGCAGACAAGAAAATCCGGCTGCTGTTGAGGCTGAAGTACAAGCGTTGATTTTCGAGAATTCGCTAGACGGTGACGCGGTCATCTACACAGATGGGTCGGTCGTCCGACATGTGAGAAGCTCATGGGCCTTTACAGCTCGGGCCGGAGGGAGAATTGTGAAGGAGGACTCTGGTGCTTTCACTGAAACCACAAGTAGCCTGACCATGGAAGTCATTGCAGTAAGTAAAGCAATAACATGGCTCGAGACACAGACATTCACCAGGGCTTGTTTCCTTAGCGACTCAATGAACATGATCAAGAGGATAGAGGAGGGGTCGATCCGAAGAGAATGGTTGCTGCCTCTGAAGCGGTCTCGGCTGGCAAAGATTAGTTTCATCTTCGTGCCAGGGCATGCGGGAGTACAAGGAAATGAGCGGGCTGACAAGCTCGCAGGTGAGGCTACTGTGGAGGGCGGACGCGCCATGGACCAGGCTGACATTCTGAATGCTCTACGTGATGTGAGACTTTTGCGAGAACCAAGTGATGACTGTGAATCTACAACAATGGCCAGACTGCTAGAGCATCAAATTAAAAGAGGTGTGGCCAAACAAGAACACTACGCAGGAAGCCAAAGAAGATTGATAAACCAACACAGAACTGGCGTCGTTAGCCGCTACACGCTGCGGGATTTGCTGAGGAGGGGATCCGAGCACTTATGGACTGAATGGTTCGATGTGCAGCGAGGATGATCTGTCGACTAACTAACTAACTAGGCAACATGATCATACACAGATCACCAAACATCGATGGCAACATGCAACATGATCATACAGAGATCACCAAAAATCGATGGCAACATGCAACAGTGAAGCAATGATCACCAAACATCGATGGCAACATGCAACAGTGACGCAATGATCACCAAACATCGATGACAACATGCAACAATGAAGCAATGATCATACAGAGATCATCATACATCGATGGCAACGTGCAACATGATTATACAGAGATCACCAAACATCGATGACAACATGCAACATGATCATACAGAGATCACCAAACATCGATGACAACATGCAACAGTGAAGCAATGATCACCAAACATCGATGGCAACATGCAACAGTGAAGCAATTATCACCAAACATCGATGACAACATGCATTATTATCATACAGACATCATCAATCATTGATGCCACCATGGAACATGATCATACAGAGATCACCAAACATCGATGACAACATGCAACAATGAAGCAATGATCACCAAACATCGATGGCAACATGCAACAGTGCAGCAATGATCACCAAACATCGATGACAACATGCAACATTATCATACAGACATCATCAAACATCGATGCCACCATGGGACATGAGCATACAGAGATCACCAAACATCGATGACAACATGCAACAATGAAGCAATGATCACCAAACATCGATGGCAACATGCAACAGTGCAGCAATGATCACCAAACATCAATGACACCATGCAACAGTGAAGCAATGATCATACAGGGATCATCAAACATCGATGGCAACATGCTACATGATTATACAGAGATCACCAAACATCGATGACAACATGCAACATGATCATATAGAGATCACCAATTATCGATGTCAACATGCAACATGATCATACAGACATCATCAAACATCGATTGACACATGCAACATGATCATACAGAGATCACCAAACATCGATGACAACATGCAACATGATCATACAGACATCAGCAAACATCGATGGCAACATGCCACAGTGAAGCAATGATCACCAAACATCGATGGCAACATGCAACAATGAAGCAATGATTATACAGAGATAATCAAACATAGATGGCAACATGCAACAGTGAAGCAATGATCACCAAACATCGATGACAACATGCAACTTGATCATACAGAGATCACCAAACATCGAGGGCAACATGCAACAGTGAAGCAATGATCACCAAACATCGATGGCAACATGCAACATGATCATACAGAGATCACCAAACATCGATGGCAACATGCAACATGATCATACAGAGATCACCAAACATCGATGGCAACATGCAACAATGAAGCAATGATCACCAAACATCGATGATAACATGCAACAGTGAAGCAATGATCACCAAATATCGATGTCAAGATGCAACAGTGAAGCAATGATCACCAAACATCGATGGCAACATGCAACAGTGAAGCAATGATCACCAACCATCGATGGCAACATGCAACAATGAAGCAATGATCACGAAACATCGATGACAACATGCAACAATGAAGCAATGAACACCAAACATCGATGGCAACATGCAACAGTGAAGCAATGATCACCAAACTTCGATGACAACATGCAACAGTGAAGCAATAATCACCAAACATCGATGTCAATATGCAACAGTGAAACAATGATCACCAAACATCGATGGCAACATGCAACATGATCATACAGAGATTACCAAACATCGATGGCAACATGCAACAATGAAGCAATGATCACCAAACATCAATGGCAACATGCAACAATGAAGCAATGATCACCAAACATCGATGACAACATGCAACAGTGAAGCAATGATCACCAAACATCGATGTCAATATGCAACAGTGAAGCAATGATCACCAAACATCGATGGCAACATGCAACATGATCATACAGAGATCACCAAACATCGATGGCAACATGCAACAATGAAGCAAAGATCACCAAACATCGATGGCAACATGCAACAATGAAGCAATGATGACCAAACATCGATGACAACATGCAACAGTGAAGCAATGATCACAAAACATCGATGTCAACATGCAACAATTAAGCAATGATCACCAAACCTCGATGGCAACATGCAACAGTGAAGCAATGATCACAAAACATCGATGGCAGCATGCAATAATGAAGCAATGATCATCAAACATCGATGGCAATCTGCAACAGTGAAATAATGATCACCAAACATCGATGACAACATGCAACATGATCATACAGAGATCACCAAACATCGATGACAACATGCAACATGATCATACAGAGATCACCAAACATCGATGGCAACATGCAACAGTGAAGCAATGATCACCAAACATCGATGGCAACATGCAACAGTGAAGCAATGATCACCAAACATCAATGACAACATGCAACAATGAAGCAATGATCATACAGAGATCATCAAACATCGATGACAACATGCAATATGATCATACAGAGGTTACCAAACATCGATGACACCATGCAACAGTGAAGCAATGACCACCAAACATCGATGACAACATGCAACAATGAAGCAATGATCACCAAACATCGATGAAAACATGCAACCATGAAGCAATGATCACCAACCATCGATGACAACATGCAACAGTGAAGCAATGATCACCAAACATCGATGTCAACGTGCAACAGTGAAGCAATGATCACCAAACATCGATGGCAACATGCAACATGATCATACAGAAATCACCAAACATCGATGGCAACATGCAACATGATTATACAGAGATCACCAAACATCGATGGCAACATGCAACAATGAAGCAATGATCACCAAACATCGATGGCAACATGCAACAATGAAGCAATGATCACTAAACATCGATGACAACATGCAACAGTGAATCAATGATCACCAAACATCGATGTCAACATGCAACAGTGAAGCAATGATCACCAAACATCGATGACAACATGCAACAGTGAAGCAATGATCACCAAACATCGATGGCAACATGCAACAATGAAGCAATGACCACCAAACATCGATGACAACATGCTACAGTGAAGCAATGATCACCAAACATCGATGGCAGCATGCAACAGTGAAGCAATGATCACCAAACATCGATGACAACATGCAACATGATCATACAGACATCATCAAACATCGATGGCAACATTCAACATGATCATACAGAGATCACCAAACATCGATGGCAACATGCAACAGTGAAGCAATGATCACCAAACATCGATGGCAACATGCAACAGTGACGCAATGATCACCAAACATCGATGACAACATGCATCAATGAAGCAATGATCATACAGAGATCATCATACACCGATGGCAACATGCAACATGATTATACAGAGATCACCAAACATCGATGACAACATGCAACATGATCATACAGAGATCACTAAACATCGATGACAACATGCAACAGTGAAGCAATGATCACCAAACATCGATGGCAACATGCAACAGTGAAGCAATGATCACCAAACATCGATGAGAACATGCAACAGTGAAGCAATTATCACCAAACATCGATGACAACATGCAACAGTGAAGCAATGATCATACAGGGATCATCAAACATCGATGGCAGCATGCAACATGATTATACAGAGATCACCAAACATCGATGACAACATGCAACATGATCATATAGAGATCACCAAATATCGATGACAACATGCAACAGTGAAGCAATGATCACCAAACATCGATGACAACATGCAACATGATCATACAGACATCATCAAACATCGATGGACACATGCAACATGATCATACAGAGATCACCAAACATCGATGACAACATGCAACATGATCATACAGACATCATCAAACATCGATGGACACATGCAATATGATCATACAGAGATCAGCAAACATCGATGGCAACATGCGACAGTGAAGCAATGATCACCACACATCGATGACAACATGCAACAATGAAGCAATGATTATACAGAGATCATCAAACAAAGATGGCAACATGCAACAGTGAAGCAATGATCACCAAACATCGATGACAACATGCACCATGATCATACAGAGATCACCAAATATAGATGGCAACATGAAACAGTGAAGCAATGATCACCAAACATCGATGGCAACATGCAACATGATCATACAGAGATCACCAAACATCGATGGCAACATGCAACATGATCATACAGAGATCACCAAACATCGATGGCAACATACAACAATGAAGCAATGATCACCAACCATCGATGATAACATGCAACATTGAAGCAGTGATCACCAAATATCGATGTCAAGATGCAACAGTGAAGCAATGATCACCACACATCGATGGCAACATGCAACAGTGAAGCAATGATCACCAACCATCGACGGCAACATGCAACAATGAAGCAATGATCACCAAACATCGATGACAACATGCAACAGTGAAGCAATGAACACCAAACATCGATGACAACATGCTACAGTGAAGCAATGATCACCAAACATCGATGGCAATATGCAACAGTGAAGCAATGATCACCAAACATCGATGACAACATGCAACATGATCATACAGAGATCACCAAACATCGATGACAACATGCAACATGATCATACAGAGTTTACCAAACATCGATGGAAACATGCAACAATGAAGCAATGATCACCAAACATCGGTGGCAACATGCAACAATGAAGCAATGATCACCAAACATCGATGACAACATGCAACAGTGAAGCAATGATCACCAAACATCGATGTCAACATGCAACAGTGAAGCAATAATCACCAAACATCGATGGCAACATGCAACATGATCATACAGAGATCACCAAACATCGATGGCAACATGCAACATTATCATACAGAGATCATCAAACATCGATGGCAACATGCAACAATGAAGCAATAATCACCAAACATCGATGGCAACATGCAACAATGAAGCAATGATCACCAAACATCGATGACAACATGCAACAGTGAAGCAATGATCACCAAACATCGATGTCAACATGCAACAGTGAAGCAATGATCACCAAACATCGATGGCAACATGCAACAGTGAAGCAATGATCACCAAACATCGATGGCAACATGCAACAATGAAGCAATGATCACCAAACATCGATGACAACATGCTACAGTGAAGCAATGATCACCAAACATCGATGGCAATATGCAACAGTGAAGCAATGATCACCAAACATCGATGACAACATGCAACATGATCATACAGAGATCACCAAACATCGATGACAACATGCAACATGATCATACAGAGATCACCAAACATAGATGGCAACATGCAACAGTGAAGCAATGATCATCAAACATCGATGGCAACATGCAACAGTGAAGCAATGATCACCAAACATCGATGACAACATGCAACAGGAAAGCAATGATCATACAGGGATCATCAAACATCGATGGCAACATGCAAAATGATTATACAGAGATCACCAAACATCGATGACAACATGCAACATGATCATACAGAGATCACCAAACATCGATGACAACATGCAACAGTGAAGCAATGATCACCAAACATCGATGGCAACATGCAACAGTGAACCAATGATCACCAAACATCGATGACAACATGCAACAATGAAGCACTGATCATACAGAGATCATCAAACATCGATGACAACATGCAACATGATCATACAGAGATTACCAAACATCGATACAACATGCAATATGATCATACAAAGATCACCAAACCTCGATGGCAACATGCAACAGTGAAGCAATGATCACCAAACATCGATGACAACATGCAACAGTGAAGCAATGATCACCAAGCATCGATGGCAACATGCAACAGTGAAGCAATGATCACCAAACATCGATGGCAACATGCAACAGTGAAACAATGATCACCAAACATTGATGACAACATGCAACATGATCATACAGACATCATCAAACATCGGTGGCAACAGGCAACATGATCATACACAGATCACCAATCATCGATGGCAACATGCAACATGATCATACAGAGATCACCAAAAATCGATGGCAACATGCAACAGTGAAGCAATGATCACCAAACATCGATGGCAACATGCAACAGTGACGCAATGATCACCAATCATCGATGACAACATGCAACAATGAAGCAATGATCATACAGAGATCATCATACATCGATGGCAACGTGCAACATGATTATACAGAGATCACCAAACATCGATGACAACATGCAACATGATCATACAGAGATCACCAAACATCGATGACAACATGCAACAATGAAGCAATGATCACCAAACATCGATGGCAACATGCAACAATGAAGCAATGATGACCAAACATCGATGATAACATGCAACAGCGAAGCAATGATCACCAAATATCGATGTCAAGATGCAACAGTGAAGCAATGATCACCAAACATCGATGGCAACATGCAACAGTGAAGCAATGATCACCAAACATCGATGACAACATGCAACATTATCATACAGACATCATCAAACATCGATGGCAACATTCAACATGATCATACAGAGATCACCAAACATCGATGACAACATGCAACATGATCATACAGAGATCACCAAACATAGATGGCAACATGCAACAGTGAAGCAATGATCATCAAACATCGATGGCAACATGCAACAGTGAAGCAATGATCACCAAACATCGATGACAACATGCAACAGGAAAGCAATGATCATACAGGGATCATCAAACATCGATGGCAACATGCAAAATGATTATACAGAGATCACCAAACATCGATGACAACATGCAACATGATCATACAGAGATCACCAAACATCGATGACAACATGCAACAGTGAAGCAATGATACCAAACATCGATGGCAACATGCAACAGTGAACCAATGATCACCAAACATCGATGACAACATGCAACAATGAAGCACTGATCATACAGAGATCATCAAACATCGATGACAACATGCAACATGATCATACAGAGATTACCAAACATCGATACAACATGCAATATGATCATACAAAGATCACCAAACCTCGATGGCAACATGCAACAGTGAAGCAATGATCACCAAACATCGATGACAACATGCAACAGTGAAGCAATGATCACCAAGCATCGATGGCAACATGCAACAGTGAAGCAATGATCACCAAACATCGATGGCAACATGCAACAGTGAAACATGATCACCAAACATTGATGACAACATGCAACATGATCATACAGACATCATCAAACATCGGTGGCAACAGGCAACATGATCATACACAGATCACCAATCATCGATGGCAACATGCAACATGATCATACAGAGATCACCAAAAATCGATGGCAACATGCAACAGTGAAGCAATGATCACCAAACATCGATGGCAACATGCAACAGTGACGCAATGATCACCAATCATCGATGACAACATGCAACAATGAAGCAATGATCATACAGAGATCATCATACATCGATGGCAACGTGCAACATGATTATACAGAGATCACCAAACATCGATGACAACATGCAACATGATCATACAGAGATCACCAAACATCGATGACAACATGCAACAATGAAGCAATGATCACCAAACATCGATGGCAACATGCAACAATGAAGCAATGATGACCAAACATCGATGATAACATGCAACAGCGAAGCAATGATCACCAAATATCGATGTCAAGATGCAACAGTGAAGCAATGATCACCAAACATCGATGGCAACATGCAACAGTGAAGCAATGATCACCAAACATCGATGACAACATGCAACATTATCATACAGACATCATCAAACATCGATGGCAACATTCAACATGATCATACAGAGATCACCAAACATCGATGACAACATGCAACATGATCATACAGAGATCACCAAACATAGATGGCAACATGCAACAGTGAAGCAATGATCATCAAACATCGATGGCAACATGCAACAGTGAAGCAATGATCACCAAACATCGATGACAACATGCAACAGGAAAGCAATGATCATACAGGGATCATCAAACATCGATGGCAACATGCAAAATGATTATACAGAGATCACCAAACATCGATGACAACATGCAACATGATCATACAGAGATCACCAAACATCGATGACAACATGCAACAGTGAAGCAATGATACCAAACATCGATGGCAACATGCAACAGTGAACCAATGATCACCAAACATCGATGACAACATGCAACAATGAAGCACTGATCATACAGAGATCATCAAACATCGATGACAACATGCAACATGATCATACAGAGATTACCAAACATCGATACAACATGCAATATGATCATACAAAGATCACCAAACCTCGATGGCAACATGCAACAGTGAAGCAATGATCACCAAACATCGATGACAACATGCAACAGTGAAGCAATGATCACCAAGCATCGATGGCAACATGCAACAGTGAAGCAATGATCACCAAACATCGATGGCAACATGCAACAGTGAAACATGATCACCAAACATTGATGACAACATGCAACATGATCATACAGACATCATCAAACATCGGTGGCAACAGGCAACATGATCATACACAGATCACCAATCATCGATGGCAACATGCAACATGATCATACAGAGATCACCAAAAATCGATGGCAACATGCAACAGTGAAGCAATGATCACCAAACATCGATGGCAACATGCAACAGTGACGCAATGATCACCAATCATCGATGACAACATGCAACAATGAAGCAATGATCATACAGAGATCATCATACATCGATGGCAACGTGCAACATGATTATACAGAGATCACCAAACATCGATGACAACATGCAACATGATCATACAGAGATCACCAAACATCGATGACAACATGCAACAATGAAGCAATGATCACCAAACATCGATGGCAACATGCAACAATGAAGCAATGATCACCAAACATCGATGATAACATGCAACAGTGAAGCAATGATCACCAAATATCGATGTCAAGATGCAACAGTGAAGCAATGATCACCAAACATCGATGGCAACATGCAACAGTGAAGCAATGATCACCAAACATCGATGACAACATGCAACATTATCATACAGACATCATCAAACATCGATGCCACCATGGAACATGATCATACAGAGATCACCAAACATCGATGACAACATGCAACAATGAAGCAATGATCACCAAACATCGATGGCAACATGCAACAGTGCAGCAATGATCACCAAACAACGATGACAACATGCAACATTATCATACAGATATCATAAACCATCGATGCCACCATGGAACATGATCATACAGAGATCACCAAACATCGATGACAACATGCAACAATGAAGCAATGATCACCAAACATCGATGATAACATGCAACATTGAAGCAGTGATCACCAAATATCGATGTCAAGATGCAACAGTGAAGCAATGATCACCACACATCGATGGCAACATGCAACAGTGAAGCAATGATCACCAACCATCGACGGCAACATGCAACAATGAAGCAATGATCACCAAACATCGATGACAACATGCAACAGTGAAGCAATGAACACCAAATATCGATGGCAAGATGCAACAGTGAAGCAATGATCACCAAACATCGATGGCAACGTGCAACATGATCATACAGAGTTTACCAAACATCGATGGAAACATGCAACAATGAAGCAATGATCACCAAACATCGGTGGCAACATGCAACAATGAAGCAATGATCACCAAACATCGATGACAACATGCAACAGTGAAGCAATGATCACCAAACATCGATGTCAACATGCAACAGTGAAGCAATAATCACCAAACATCGATGGCAACATGCAACATGATCATACAGAGATCACCAAACATCGATGGCAACATGCAACATTATCATACAGAGATCATCAAACATCGATGGCAACATGCAACAATGAAGCAATAATCACCAAACATCGATGGCAACATGCAACAATGAAGCAATGATCACCAAACATCGATGACAACATGCAACAGTGAAGCAATGATCACCAAACATCGATGTCAACATGCAACAGTGAAGCAATGATCACCAAACATCGATGGCAACATGCAACAGTGAAGCAATGATCACCAAACATCGATGGCAACATGCAACAATGAAGCAATGATCACCAAACATCGATGACAACATGCTACAGTGAAGCAATGATCACCAAACATCGATGGCAATATGCAACAGTGAAGCAATGATCACCAAACATCGATGACAACATGCAACATGATCATACAGAGATCACCAAACATCGATGACAACATGCAACATGATCATACAGAGATCACCAAACATAGATGGCAACATGCAACAGTGAAGCAATGATCATCAAACATCGATGGCAACATGCAACAGTGAAGCAATGATCACCAAACATCGATGACAACATGCAACAGGAAAGCAATGATCATACAGGGATCATCAAACATCGATGGCAACATGCAAAATGATTATACAGAGATCACCAAACATCGATGACAACATGCAACATGATCATACAGAGATCACCAAACATCGATGACAACATGCAACAGTGAAGCAATGATCACCAAACATCGATGGCAACATGCAACAGTGAACCAATGATCACCAAACATCGATGACAACATGCAACAATGAAGCACTGATCATACAGAGATCATCAAACATCGATGACAACATGCAACATGATCATACAGAGATTACCAAACATCGATACAACATGCAATATGATCATACAAAGATCACCAAACCTCGATGGCAACATGCAACAGTGAAGCAATGATCACCAAACATCGATGACAACATGCAACAGTGAAGCAATGATCACCAAGCATCGATGGCAACATGCAACAGTGAAGCAATGATCACCAAACATCGATGGCAACATGCAACAGTGAAACAATGATCACCAAACATTGATGACAACATGCAACATGATCATACAGACATCATCAAACATCGGTGGCAACAGGCAACATGATCATACACAGATCACCAATCATCGATGGCAACATGCAACATGATCATACAGAGATCACCAAAAATCGATGGCAACATGCAACAGTGAAGCAATGATTACCAAACATCGATGGCAACATGCAACAGTGACGCAATGATCACCAATCATCGATGACAACATGCAACAATGAAGCAATGATCATACAGAGATCATCATACATCGATTGCAACGTGCAACATGATTATACAGAGATCACCAAACATCGATGACAACATGCAACATGATCATACAGAGATCACCAAACATCGATGACAACATGCAACAATGAAGCAATGATC
This sequence comes from Cepaea hortensis, assembly GCA_963921405.1. Taxonomy (NCBI): domain Eukaryota; kingdom Metazoa; phylum Mollusca; class Gastropoda; order Stylommatophora; family Helicidae; genus Cepaea; species Cepaea hortensis. Next base: position 97,147,499 of record OY992894.1, read on the forward strand.
ACCAAACATCGATGGCAACATGCAACAATGAAGCAATGATCACCAAACATCGATGATAACATGCAACAGCGAAGCAATGATCACCAAATATCGATGTCAAGATGCAACAGTGAAGCAATGATCACCAAACATCGATGGCAACATGCAACAGTGAAGCAATGATCACCAAACATCGATGACAACATGCAACATTATCATACAGACATCATCAAACATCGATGCCACCATGGAACATGATCATACAGAGATCACCAAACATCGATGACAACATGCAACAATGAAGCAATGATCACCAAACATCGATGGCAACATGCAACAGTGTAGCAATGATCACCAAACATCGATGACAACATGCAACATTATCATACAGATATCATCAAACATCGATGCCACCATGGAACATGATCATACAGAGATCACCAAACATCGATGACAACATGCAACAATGAAGCAATGATCACCAAACATCGATGGCAACATGCAACAGTGCAACAATGATCACCAAACATCGATGACACCATGCAACAGTGAAGCAATGATCATACAGGGATCATCAAACATCGATGGCAACATGCTACATGATTATACAGAGATCACCAAACATCGATGACAACATGCAACAGTGAAGCAATGATCACCAAACATCGATGTCAACATGCAACATGATCATACAGACATCATCAAACATCGATTGACACATGCAACATGATCATACAGAGATCACCAAACATCGATGACAACATGCAACATGATCATACAGACATCAGCAAACATCGATGGCAACATGCCACAGTGAAGCAATGATCACCAAACATCGATGACAACATGCAACAATGAATCAATGATTATACAGAGATCATCAAACATAGATGGCAACATGCAACAGTGAAGCAATGATCACCAAACATCGATGACAACATGCAACTTGATCATACAGAGATCACCAAACATCGAGGGCAACATGCAACAGTGAAGCAATGATCACCAAACATCGATGGCAACATGCAACATGATCATACAGAGATCACAAAACATCGATGGCAACATGCAACATGATCATACAGAGATCACCAAACATCGATGGCAACATGCAACAATGAAGCAATGATCACCAAACATCGATGATAACATGCAACAGTGAAGCAATGATCACCAAATATCGATGTCAAGATGCAACAGTGAAGCAATGATCACCAAACATCGATGGCAACATGCAACAGTGAAGCAATGATCACCATCCATCGATGGCAACATGCAACAATGAAGCAATGATCACGAAACATCGATGACAACATGCAACAATGAAGCAATGAACACCAAACATTGATGACAACATGCAACAATGAATCAATGATTATACAGAGATCATCAAACATAGATGGCAACATGCAACAGTGAAGCAATGATCACCAAACATCGATGACAACATGCAACTTGATCATACAGAGATCACCAAACATCGAGGGCAACATGCAACAGTGAAGCAATGATCACCAAACATCGATGGCAACATGCAACATGATCATACAGAGATCACAAAACATCGATGGCAACATGCAACATGATCATACAGAGATCACCAAACATCGATGGCAACATGCAACAATGAAGCAATGATCACCAAACATCGATGATAACATGCAACAGTGAAGCAATGATCACCAAATATCGATGTCAAGATGCAACAGTGAAGCAATGATCACCAAACATCGATGGCAACATGCAACAGTGAAGCAATGATCACCATCCATCGATGGCAACATGCAACAATGAAGCAATGATCACGAAACATCGATGACAACATGCAACAATGAAGCAATGAACACCAAACATCGATGACAACATGCAACATGATCATACAGAGATTACCAAACATCGATACAACATGCAATATGATCATACAAAGATCACCAAACCTCGATGGCAACATGCAACAGTGAAGCAATGATCACCAAACATCGATGACAAAATGCAACAGTGAAGCAATGATCACCAAGCATCGATGGCAACATGCAACAGTGAAGCAATGATCACCAAACATCGATGACAACATGCAACAGTGAAGCAATGATCACCAAACATTGATGACAACATGCAACATGATCATACAGACATCATCAAACATCGGTGGCAACAGGCAACATGATCATACACAGATCACCAAACATCGATGGCAACATGCAACATGATCATACTGTAACGGAGTGTTTCGGGTTCACCTTGGGTAGTGAGAGTGAACCACACCCGAGGTGTCTCTAGCACTCCCGTGTATTCTAGCCCCAGGGGTTGGACGAGCAGATACACTTTTTTTCTCTGTGGTTGATCTCAGGTTATTTAGTTACGTCTACACACCCCTCCAGATTCTAGACCCCTACTAACTACCTACACCTGTTGAACAATGAACACTTAGGCATCGTCCGAGACCACACTCAATCATTATACAAAGAGCAAGTCAACTTACATAAAGTTTATTCTACCCTTGAGAATATAGAACTGAAATGAACTTCCTGATAGAAGAATCTATTTACACAAATAGAAGATAGAGTAGAGACAGAATTAGAGATGTAGGTGTCTTCATCGAGGTGAGAAGTAGAGTGGATGCAGATGTCCCGTCCAGTTGGTCCGCCACTCACCCGGCTTCCTTCCAGTGAGATGACTAGAACCTTGGAGACCACTCCGTCTCCCGAACGTGGAACCACAACAATCGAGTCACTGCTGGACCACACTTCACTGGACCAACTGCATCTATAACACTCCCACGGAGTCACTGGTAATACAGTTCTCGAACACTACCGAGTTGGAGACAATCTTCCTGGACTTGGCTCCAAGTATTGGTTCCTTCGATGAACTAAATAGTCACTGACCAACCGAATGATCTGTCACTCATAGCACAGTCCCACTGCAGAACCGATATGGCATTGACCAATTCAATGGTCTCTTACAGTCACACTTTGTAGGATCAGATATGGCTACTGAAAAGTTACTGAGTCCTTCTAGAACACAGTTGATAATCTGGATACGGTAACAGTACATGAATAGAATCAGACATCTATTTTACGGAAACAATTCAGGTTGGACTATAATCCATAGTCCCTTCCACCGGGTTACACTTGACACACGTCAATACTGGTGTAGTTCTTCTCAAGACCTGCCACTCGAGCTGTCCAAAGAACCATTCAAGTGTCTGAAGATTAGTTACTTCTGCGTTTAGGCAGAACCCCCGTCAAACCAGACGGACCGGTGTTCCCTGTCGAGCATGATTACTCAACATGCTGAAATGTTCCTGGCAAAAACAGAGTATCTTCTATTTGAAAACGATCACAAACCATCTCTTCCCACACGTGCACCTTCAGGGCAGTTGTATGTCTTGAAGCAACCTTCACGCATGGTGAATCACATTGGGTACCTGGTGTGATGGAGTCTGGCGTGATAAGTAAAGAACTGAACCCTTCGCTCTGTCACACGAAGTGGTTTTCTGCCAACAACAATTATAGTTGACTGGTTCCTCAACAGGCAAACTCCTGAAAAGGAAGAGCGACCGGTGAGAGTATACTGGCCCAAACATTAGTCCACATGCATCCTACCAATAACTACTCAACTCTCAGTCATGCTAGTTAGTTATTCATATAACCAAAGCATTATCTCTATATGGAGAGTAGTCAAGCATGGGTTCACAAATGTCAGCTGGCCTCACAGAACAGCCCGTCAAACAGAGCAAGAGATCAGAATGACGAGTCTGATCATTGGTCTCACCTATCCCTAATCATCTACCAGTCGTCGCTAACGTCAGTAATGATACACGGCTGTTATTGTTCTAATTTAATCGAACTAAACAAATAGGTAAAGAGTCCCTAGACTCGTTCCTAACATCATCAATGTACATTAAGAAACATAATCTTGATCAATATACCATCCCTCGGGATATAGGAATAGTACATGATCACATCCAATATGTACACAAGCCTGTTTGCTGGTGGGACCACCTGCCCACGCCACAGCAAACTCTTCTTATCAGACTCTGCCTTAGAGTCAAGAAGCCTTCTTGAGAATACATGTTCCCCCCCCCCCCCATGTTCCAAGGGTACTGTTCCAGTTCTGTCCTCCCAAGTGGTTTAGCCTTGGCCTGGACTGAACTTCATCGTTGGCTTGGTCTACCAACACATACTTTCATAACTTGCTTTCACATCCCCCATATTCGATATTTCCCCAGTCTCATACAGCCTCCTGCATCCTTCCATACTTCCAGCACCTTAGCATTCACTCGCACTAGCGCCAGTATGAAAGAAACAGGATAGCTTAGACAAGATTTCAGAACGCATATTTACATCGCGACGGCACGCTGTGTTATCACGCGTCGATCTATTCGGCGTTCGGAATTACCCCAGGAAGTATCACATGCCATGACCTACTATATATACACAATGTCACATCATATATATATATATAGATATAGCACCAAAGCCACTTACCTTTCCACAGAAATCCGCTGTTCCACACAATGAATTCACTATTAAGTTACTACACAATAGTTACATCATTCCTGGTGGCACAGAACTAAGTTCTTCCTTTACTTAGTAACTAAGCACATTTTTGTCTGAATCTCCACCTACCAACTTACCTAGTTTTCTAACCGTTCTTCTGGCTTCAGCAACTGACTGACATAATCTAAGTTTCCATCCGGCACAAGTAACTAGGTTTTATTCTAACACAGCAACCTAATAGATGCAACGATTGGCAATATATGGTACATATATTTGGAACCCAAATCGCCCACATCACATTACGGCGTTCCTAACAGCTGATTCGCGAGCACACGGTAAACAAACACACGCTTAATTGTCACCGGCGTTATCGATCGGTTTGCTAATTAGTATGCGAGGACATCCGCATAGGTAATGAGGTTAGAACAATGGCGTGTGGAACACACGTACAAAGTTAAATGATTTAACCACATATCTACCTGGATGGTGAAACCAGCTCTCCAGTCAGCTTCCGAACTGTTCAAGGGCTTCTCAGCTTCCTTTTCATAACAGTCAGCCGAATCATGGTTGAGGTGAGACGCAACACAAAAATGGCTCACACTCAGGCCAGCGTCTGTTCTCTTCGAACAAAAGTAAGTGAATGGCTGGTTTAGCCAATTTCCCGCTTCGTGCCAACTCAATGCGCACAAGAAGCGAGTGCTTCTTGAGAAAAGATACTTTCTCGGGAAAACGTCATTCCCCGCCTAGAGTTTCTAGATCTCTCTGCACGGGAATTTAGAGCGATCCCCAACATCACGGGTTACTCGAATTCCAGTGTTTCGAGACGATTCTAGATAATAAGTCCTCCATCGGCTTCCCTCAGTCTATTTTTAGCTGGGAAAGTCCCCGATGACGCGCCAAAATAGTGCGGGAACTTGACGACCCAAGACAGATAAACGCGTTTCGTCACATAGGCCCCCACTTTAAGAGGATCGACCCCGTCGTTCCACTTCTACGCAGAAGCTGTCTATGTCGTTCGTTCTTCCTTCTAAGAGACCGGATGGCGGGTGAGGAAGTCTAACCCGTCAATATTGTATAGAATACTTTTACCACATTCGGTGGGGTGACAAGCTATTCAGTATCACGGGTGATCAACGCCTACTCCGCTACTGCGATCGGGCATCTCGCAGTATCTTGCGGACCAGAGCTCCCGTCTCGACCTGATTTAACGATCGTTCCTGCCAGAGTTTACTGGACTTCTGCAACTCCAGCTTCCCCTTTCGAGGACCCAGCTGGACTGCAGTCGGTCGGATTGAGGGACCAAGGGTCTGTGTCCGTTCCGACACAACCCACCTCTTTCGACCACGGTTCTCAGTGTAGTTAGCACTGCGGGTGTTCCTTTGGCCGGTCATGTTCCCCCGAGCACCGGGCTGAACCGAAGAAGGTACCTGCACATACATATAGGACTGCCTATGGTGTGACAGGCTTTCCGCTACCTGACCTGAACCCCGAACCGTTCTTTCAGCGAATCTCTGCGCCCTTGGGCTGGTGGACTTATCATCGGGCTTCCCCTCATAGCGCATGAGGAGACTGGAATGGAAAGTAGTAGACTTTCCCAGGATCACCACTCCATAGTGCTTGTGGAGCCCCACTTTATCCACTAGGAATGGGCCCTGCCACCCGATTTCGAATTCGTTCCCCTCGATTGGGAGGAGTACTAGAACTCGGTCTCCAACCTCTAAGGATATCTTCGTCTTCGTCCGTTTCTCAGGTGTGCATTTACGGCACTCCGGACAAGACCTAATATACCTGCGCACGTCGCCTGTCATTCCCGGCCACCAATAGTACCGGGATAGACATTTACTGGTTGTCCCTACAGTCAGATGTCCGGTTGGGGACCTGACATGTACCGTTCGCAGCAGATTAGCTCTGAAGCTCTCAGGAACCAACTTACGTTCCCTCTGCCTTTCCTCTGTCCCAGTCTGAATTAACGGTGACTGGTTATCAGAGTTGAACTTACCCTGAGTTAACGGGTTTTCATTGTTGGGCAACCATTCCGAACAAGGACACTCCGTCGCATCCTTGCTCCGAGCATTACTCATTCTATCCGGGTGAGTATTTCGGAGACTTACCTTTTCGAGACCCTCTTCCTCTGTATCTCTGACCTGCCTAGACTTATGGATGCTAGGGTGTTCTGGTTCGCCCAGAAACACGTACTTCCGGCCTAGAATTAGGGGATAGAGAGGATCCGGTACGACTGCCGCCTGAATGCGTCCAGTAACGTACTTGCTCCGAATCTCCACATTGGCAATCGGGCAACGTAACGCCACAGCACTCCTACTGGCTGGCTGTATCTCCGTCATCTCCCCGGTGAGTTGCTCTGGGCCTGTCAGGTGGGATGCAATTACCGCTGAAAATTGCAATCCCGTGTCGTAGAGGCACAACACCTGTCGCCCATTCACTTCTACTCTCTCAACCACTGGAGGTCGTCTAGTTTCTCCATTCCCATCAACCGACTTCACTTTCCTGCAAGATCTATCCCTAACCTCTGCAAGACAAGCAAAGTGAAAGTCCTTGGGCTTACTCTTACACTCACTCGTATTGTGAGTGCTGGACTTGCAGAATTTGCACCATCGTTCACTCCACTTCCTCTTTGGAGAACTAGGTGGGCTATTCTTACCTTGGTTGACGTTAGAGATCTTCTCTAAAGAGCCTACCTGTTTCTTTGGTTCATCAGAACCTTGGGTCTTCTTTGACTTCTTCTTTGACTTACCTTGATCCGGATCTTTCGATCTCGGATCCGTTGGACTGGTGTCCCCAGTCTCGCCATAGACTTCAACGTATCTTTCGGCTAACTTGGTGACTATATCCAATCTCTCAGCCCCATTCTCACCTAAGAAGTTTCGCAAGGGTTTAGACATTTGCATTCGCATCTGATCTACAACCATCAACTCACGCAAACTTTCATACTCCTCCTTAAATCCGGCCAAGGCCATCCATTTAAGAAGGTATGAGTTCAATCTCACACTGTATGCTGAAAACAGTTCACCAGGTTCTCGCTTCGCCGTTCGAAACTTCCTTCGGTATGAGTGCGCTGTGATCTCGAATCTCTTCAAGAGAGCCGCTTTCAATGCCGGGTAATCATTCTGTAAACCCGGTGGTAAGCGTGCATACACCTCATAACCTTCGGCACGGAGTCCCTGGGAGAGTTTCAAACACCATTTCTGTTTGTCTAGACCCATGGCAATAGACATGGCTTCATACTTCTCTAAGTATTGGTCTATCCGTTCCTTCTCGGGTTCGAACGGCTGTAAAGGCCATTTCATAGCCTGGTAGTCACGTCTACTGGTTGACTCTGAGCCAGGAGGTACACCTCCTCCCATAGCTCCATCAGTTACACCTGTAGCAGGCACTTGTGCCTCAAGTAGCTTCATTCGATACTCATGGTCACCTTTTTCTTTCTCGGCTTCCAACTCAAGCCGTTTCATTTCAGTATCAGCCGCTATCCTCTTTTCCTCAAGAGCCACTTTACTGGCTTCCAGTTCTCTTTCTGCTCTCCTCCTCTCTCTTTCCTCTTGGCGAAAATTTCTTTCCACCTCTTGGACATAGGATTTCAAAGCATCTCCTTCAAGACCAGACTTACGTCCAGTTTCCTGAACTTTGTCCAAGTCTATCTCTTGGGTAGACATGTTGACTATGATAGGTGGGTACTCAAGTATGTGTGGGTGAAGCAATACAATGAATCAATAATCAATAGTACTAACTAATCACCACAACACAAATGTCCGTCAGACAGTTAGGAAATAGGTAGAAGTAGTAGAATCTTATGTAGACTGTAGTAGAGGATAAAGACAAAGTCCCTATCCCTATGTGAGAGGTCTACAACACACAACGATCTTGGAATACTCCCGGACGAGCCCCCACTCTGTAACGGAGTGTTTCGGGTTCACCTTGGGTAGTGAGAGTGAACCACACCCGAGGTGTCTCTAGCACTCCCGTGTATTCTAGCCCCAGGGGTTGGACGAGCAGATACACTTTTTTTCTCTGTGGTTGATCTCAGGTTATTTAGTTACGTCTACACACCCCTCCAGATTCTAGACCCCTACTAACTACCTACACCTGTTGAACAATGAACACTTAGGCATCGTCCGAGACCACACTCAATCATTATACAAAGAGCAAGTCAACTTACATAAAGTTTATTCTACCCTTGAGAATATAGAACTGAAATGAACTTCCTGATAGAAGAATCTATTTACACAAATAGAAGATAGAGTAGAGACAGAATTAGAGATGTAGGTGTCTTCATCGAGGTGAGAAGTAGAGTGGAAGCAGATGTCCCGTCCAGTTGGTCCGCCACTCACCCGGCTTCCTTCCAGTGAGATGACTAGAACCTTGGAGACCACTCCGTCTCCCGAACGTGGAACCACAACAATCGAGTCACTGCTGGACCACACTTCACTGGACCAACTGCATCTATAACACTCCCACGGAGTCACTGGTAATACAGTTCTCGAACACTACCGAGTTGGAGACAATCTTCCTGGACTTGGCTCCAAGTATTGGTTCCTTCGATGAACTAAATAGTCACTGACCAACCGAATGATCTGTCACTCATAGCACAGTCCCACTGCAGAACCGATATGGCATTGACCAATTCAATGGTCTCTTACAGTCACACTTTGTAGGATCAGATATGGCTACTGAAAAGTTACTGAGTCCTTCTAGAACACAGTTGATAATCTGGATACGGTAACAGTACATGAATAGAATCAGACATCTATTTTACGGAAACAATTCAGGTTGGACTATAATCCATAGTCCCTTCCACCGGGTTACACTTGACACACGTCAATACTGGTGTAGTTCTTCTCAAGACCTGCCACTCGAGCTGTCCAAAGAACCATTCAAGTGTCTGAAGATTAGTTACTTCTGCGTTTAGGCAGAACCCCCGTCAAACCAGACGGACCGGTGTTCCCTGTCGAGCATGATTACTCAACATGCTGAAATGTTCCTGGCAAAAACAGAGTATCTTCTATTTGAAAACGATCACAAACCATCTCTTCCCACACGTGCACCTTCAGGGCAGTTGTATGTCTTGAAGCAACCTTCACGCATGGTGAATCACATTGGGTACCTGGTGTGATGGAGTCTGGCGTGATAAGTAAAGAACTGAACCCTTCGCTCTGTCACACGAAGTGGTTTTCTGCCAACAACAATTATAGTTGACTGGTTCCTCAACAGGCAAACTCCTGAAAAGGAAGAGCGACCGGTGAGAGTATACTGGCCCAAACATTAGTCCACATGCATCCTACCAATAACTACTCAACTCTCAGTCATGCTAGTTAGTTATTCATATAACCAAAGCATTATCTCTATATGGAGAGTAGTCAAGCATGGGTTCACAAATGTCAGCTGGCCTCACAGAACAGCCCGTCAAACAGAGCAAGAGATCAGAATGACGAGTCTGATCATTGGTCTCACCTATCCCTAATCATCTACCAGTCGTCGCTAACGTCAGTAATGATACACGGCTGTTATTGTTCTAATTTAATCGAACTAAACAAATAGGTAAAGAGTCCCTAGACTCGTTCCTAACATCATCAATGTACATTAAGAAACATAATCTTGATCAATATACCATCCCTCGGGATATAGGAATAGTACATGATCACATCCAATATGTACACAAGCCTGTTTGCTGGTGGGACCACCTGCCCACGCCACAGCAAACTCTTCTTATCAGACTCTGCCTTAGAGTCAAGAAGCCTTCTTGAGAATACATGTTCCCCCCCATGTTCCAAGGGTACTGTTCCAGTTCTGTCCTCCCAAGTGGTTTAGCCTTGGCCTGGACTGAACTTCATCGTTGGCTTGGTCTACCAACACATACTTTCATAACTTGCTTTCACATCCCCCATATTCGATATTTCCCCAGTCTCATACAGCCTCCTGCATCCTTCCATACTTCCAGCACCTTAGCATTCACTCGCACTAGCGCCAGTATGAAAGAAACAGGATAGCTTAGACAAGATTTCAGAACGCATATTTACATCGCGACGGCACGCTGTGTTATCACGCGTCGATCTATTCGGCGTTCGGAATTACCCCAGGAAGTATCACATGCCATGACCTACTATATATACACAATGTCACATCATATATATATATAGATATAGCACCAAAGCCACTTACCTTTCCACAGAAATCCGCTGTTCCACACAATGAATTCACTATTAAGTTACTACACAATAGTTACATCATTCCTGGTGGCACAGAACTAAGTTCTTCCTTTACTTAGTAACTAAGCACATTTTTGTCTGAATCTCCACCTACCAACTTACCTGGTTTTCTAACCGTTCTTCTGGCTTCAGCAACTGACTGACATAATCTAAGTTTCCATCCGGCACAAGTAACTAGGTTTTATTCTAACACAGCAACCTAATAGATGCAACGATTGGCAATATATGGTACATATATTTGGAACCCAAATCGCCCACATCACATTACGGCGTTCCTAACAGCTGATTCGCGAGCACACGGTAAACAAACACACGCTTAATTGTCACCGGCGTTATCGATCGGTTTGCTAATTAGTATGCGAGGACATCCGCATAGGTAATGAGGTTAGAACAATGGCGTGTGGAACACACGTACAAAGTTAAATGATTTAACCACATATCTACCTGGATGGTGAAACCAGCTCTCCAGTCAGCTTCCGAACTGTTCAAGGGCTTCTCAGCTTCCTTTTCATAACAGTCAGCCGAATCATGGTTGAGGTGAGACGCAACACAAAAATGGCTCACACTCAGGCCAGCGTCTGTTCTCTTCGAACAAAAGTAAGTGAATGGCTGGTTTAGCCAATTTCCCGCTTCGTGCCAACTCAATGCGCACAAGAAGCGAGTGCTTCTTGAGAAAAGATACTTTCTCGGGAAAACGTCATTCCCCGCCTAGAGTTTCTAGATCTCTCTGCACGGGAATTTAGAGCGATCCCCAACATCACGGGTTACTCGAATTCCAGTGTTTCGAGACGATTCTAGATAATAAGTCCTCCATCGGCTTCCCTCAGTCTATTTTTAGCTGGGAAAGTCCCCGATGACGCGCCAAAATAGTGCGGGAACTTGACGACCCAAGACAGATAAACGCGTTTCGTCACACATACAGAGATCACCAAAAATCGATGGCAACATGCAACAGTGAAGCAATGATCACCAAACATCGATGGCAACATGCAACAGTGACGCAATGATCACCAAACATCGATGACAACATGCAACAATGAAGCAATGATCATACAGAGATCATCATACATCGATGGCAACGTGCAACATGATTATACAGAGATCACCAAACATCGATGACAACATGCAACATGATCATACAGAGATCACCAAACATCGATGACAACATGCAACAGTGAAGCAATGATCACCAAACATCGATGGCAACATGCAACAGTGAAGCAATGATCACCAAACATCGATGACAACATGCAACATTATCATACAGACATCATCAAACATCGATGCCACCACGGAACATGATCATACAGAGATCACCAAACATCGATGACAACATGCAACAATGAAGCAATGATCACCAAACATCGATGGCAACATGCAACAGTGCAGCAATGATCACCAAACATCGATGACAACATGCAACAATATCATACAGATATCATCAAACATCGATGCCACCATGGAACATGATCATACAGAGATCACCAAACATCGATGACAACATGCAACAATGAAGCAATGATCACCAAACATCGATGGCAACATGCAACAGTGCAGCAATGATCACCAAACATCGATGACACCATGCAACAGTGAAGCAATGATCATAAAGGGATCATCAAACATCGATGGCAACATGCTACATGATTATACAGAGATCACCAAACATCGATGACAACATGCAACATGATCATATAGAGATCACTAAATATCGATGACAACATGCAACAGTGAAGCAATGATCACCAAACATCGATGTCAACATGCAACATGATCATACAGACATCATCAAACATCGATTGACACATGCAACATGATCATACAGAGATCACCAAACATCGATGACAACATGCAACATGATCATACAGACATCAGCAAACATCGATGGCAACATGCCACAGTGAAGCAATGATCACCAAACATCGATGACAACATGCAACAATGAAGCAATGATTATACAGAGATCATCAAACATAGATGGCAACATGCAACAGTGAAGCAATGATCACCAAACATCGATGACAACATGCAACTTGATCATACAGAGATCACCAAACATCGAGGGCAACATGCAACAGTGAAGCAATGATCACCAAACATCGATGGCAACATGCACCATGATCATACAGAGATCACCAAACATCGATGGCAACATGCAACATGATCATACAGAGATCACCAAACATCGATGGCAACATGCAACAATGAAGCAATGATCACCAAACATCGATGATAACATGCAACAGTGAAGCAATGATCACCAAATATCGATGTCAAGATGCAACAGTGAAGCAATGATCACCAAACATCGATGGCAACATGCAACAGTGAAGCAATGATCACCAAACATCGATGACAACATGCAACATTATCATACAGACATCATCAAACATCGATGCCACCATGGAACATGATCATACAGAGATCACCAAACATCGATGACAACATGCAACAATGAAGCAATGATCACCAAACATCGATGGCAACATGCAACAGTGCAGCAATGATCACCAAACATCGATGACAACATGAAACATTATCATACAGATATCATCAAACATCGATGCCACCATGGAACATGATCATACAGAGATCACCAAACATCGATGACAACATGCAACAATGAAGCAATGATCACCAAACATCGATGGCAACATGCAACAGTGCAGCAATGATCACCAAACATCGATGACACCATGCAACAGTGAAGCAATGATCATACAGGGATAATCAAACATCGATGGCAACATGCTACATGATTATACAGAGATCACCAAACATCGATGACAACATGCAACATGATCATATAGAGATCACTAAATATCGATGACAACATGCAACAGTGAAGCAATGATCACCAAACATCGATGACAACATGCAACAATGAAGCAATGATTATACAGAGATCATCAAACATAGATGGTAACATGCAACAGTGAAGCAATGATCACCAAACATCGATGACAACATGCAACTTGATCATACAGAGATCACCAAACATCGAGGGCAACATGCAACAGTGAAGCAATGATCACCAAACATCGATGGCAACATGCAACATGATCATACAGAGATCACCAAACATCGATTGCAACATGCAACATGATCATACAGAGATCACCAACCATCGATGGCAACATGCAACAATGAAGCAATGATTACCAAACATCGATGATAACATGCAACAGTGAAGCAATGATCACCAAATATCGATGTCAAGATGCAACAGTGAAGCAATGATCACCAAACATCGATGGCAACATGCAACAGTGAAGCAATGATCACCAACCATCGATGGCAACATGCAACAATGAAGCAATGATCACCAAACATCGATGACAACATGCAACAGTGAAGCAATGATCACCAAACATCGATGTCAATATGCAACAGTAAAACAATGATCACCAAACATCGATGGCTACATGCAACATGATCATACAGAGATTACCAAACATCGATGGCAACATGCAACAATGAAGCAATGATCACCAAACATCGATGGCAACATGCAACAATGAAGCAATGATCACCAAACATCGATGACAACATGCAATAGTGAAGCAATGATCACCAAACATCGATGTCAATATGCAACAGTGAAGCAATGATCACCAAACATCGATGGCAACATGCAACATGATCATACAGAGATCACCAAACATCGATGGCAACATGCAACAATGAAGCAATGATCACCAAACATCGATTACAACATGCATTATTAAAGCAATGATCACCAAACATCGATGTCAACATGCAACAATTAAGCAATGATCACCAAACCTCGATGGCAACATGCAACAGTGAAGCAATGTTCACAAAACATCGATGGCAGCATGCAATAATGAAGCAATGATCACCAAACATCGATGGCAATCTGCAACAGTGAAATAATGATCACCAAACATCGAAGACAACATGCAACATGATCATACACACATCATCAAACATCGATGGCAACATTCAACATGATCATACAGAGATCACCAAACATCGATGACAACATGCAACATGATCATACAGAGATCACCAAACATCGATGGCAACATGCAACAGTGAAGCAATGATCACCAAACATCGATGGCAACATGCAACAGTGAAGCAATGATCACCAAACATCGATGACAACATGCAACAATGAAGCAATGATCATACAGAGATCATCAAACATCGATGACAACATGCAATATGATCATACAGAGGTTACCAAACATCGATGACACCATGCAACAGTGAAGCAATGACCACCAAACATCGATGACAACATGCAACAATGAAGCAATGATCACCAAACATCGATGAAAACATGCAACCATGAAGCAATGATCACCAACCATCGATGACAACATGCAACAGTGAAGCAATGATCACCAAACATCGATGTCAACATGCAACAGTGAAGCAATGATCACCAAACATCGATGGCAACATGCAACATGATCATACAGAAATCACCAAACATCGATGGCAACATGCAACATGATTATACAGAGATCATCAAACATCGATGGAAACATGCAACAATGAAGCAATGATCACCAAACATCGATGGCAACATGCAACAATAAAGCAATGATCACCAAACATCGATGACAACATGCAACAGTGAATCAATGATCACCAAACATCGATGTCAACATGCAACAGTGAAGCAATGATCACCAAACATCGATGACAACATGCAACAGTGAAGCAATGATCACCATACATCGATGGCAACA
This sequence comes from Cepaea hortensis, assembly GCA_963921405.1. Lineage (NCBI taxonomy): Eukaryota > Metazoa > Mollusca > Gastropoda > Stylommatophora > Helicidae > Cepaea > Cepaea hortensis. The sequence continues at coordinate 97,162,922 of OY992894.1, forward strand.
TGCAACAATGAAGCAATGACCACCAATCATCGATGACAACATGCTACAGTGAAGCAATGATCACCAAACATCGATGGCAACATGCAACAGTGAAGCAATGATCACCACACATAGATGACAACATGCAACATGATCATACAGACATCATCAAACATCGATGGCAACATTCAACATGATCATACAGAGATCACCAAACATCGATGACAACATGCATCATGATCATACAGAGATCACCAAACATCGATGGCAACATGCAACAGTGAAGCAATGATCACCAAACATCGATGGCAACATGCAACAGTGAAGCAATGATCACCAAACATCGATGACAACATGCAACAATGATGCAATGATTATACAGAGATCATCAAACATCGATGGCAACATGCAACAGTGAAGCAATGATCACCAAACATCGATGACAACATGCAACATGATCATACAGAAATCACCAAACATCAATGGCAACATGCAACATGATCATACAGAGATCACCAAACATCGATGGCAACATGCAGCAATGAAGCAATGATCACCAAACATCGATGGCAACATGCAACAATGAAGCAATGATCACCAAACATCGATGACAACATGCAACAGTGAAGCAATAATCACCAAACATCGATGGCAACATGCAACAATGATGCAATGATTATACAGAGATCATCAAACATCGATGGCAACATGCAACAGTGAAGCAATGATCACCAAACATCGATGACAACATGCAACATGATCATACAGAGATCACCAAACATCGATGGCAACATGCAACATGATCATACAGAGATCACCAAACATCGATGGCAACATGCAGCAATGAAGCAATGATCACCAAACATCGATGGCAACATGCAACAATGAAGCAATGATCACCAAACATCGATGACAACATGCAACAGTGAAGCAATGATCACCAAACATCGATGGCAACATGCAACAGTGAAGCAATGATCACCAAACATCGATGGCAACATGCAACAGTGAAGCAATGATCACCAAACATCGATGACAACATGCTACAGTGAAGCAATGATCACCAAACATCGATAGCAACATGCAAAAGTGAAGCAATGATCACCAAACATCGATGGCAACATGCACCAGTGAAGCAATGATCACCAAACATCGATGACAACATGCAACATGATCATACAGACATCATCAAACATCGATGGCAACATGCAGCATGATCATACAGAGATCACCAAACATCGATGACAACATGCAACATGATCATACAGAGATCACCAAACATCGATGGCAACATGCAACAGAGAAGCAATGATCACCAAACATCGATGGCAACATGCAACAGTGAAGCAATGATCACCAAACATCGATGACAACGTGCAACAATGAAGCAATGATCAACCAAACATCGATGACAACATGCTACAGTGAAGCAATGATCACCAAACATCGATAGCAACATGCAAAAGTGAAGCAATGATCACCAAACATCGATGGCAACATGCACCAGTGAAGCAATGATCACCAAACATCGATGACAACATGCAACATGATCATACAGACATCATCAAACATCGATGGCAACATGCAGCATGATCATACAGAGATCACCAAACATCGATGACAACATGCAACATGATCATACAGAGATCACCAAACATCGATGACAACATGCAACAGAGAAGCAATGATCACCAAACATCGATGGCAACATGCAACAGTGAAGCAATGATCACCAAACATCGATGACAACGTGCAACAATGAAGCAATGATCATACAGAGATCATCAAACATCGATGACAACATGCAACATGATCATACATAGATCACCAAACATCGATGACAAAATGCACCAGTGAATCAATGATCACCAAAAATCGATGACAACATGCAACAGTGAAACAATGATCACCAAACATCGATGACAACATGCAACATCATCATACAGAGATCACAAAACATCGATGGCAACATGCAACAGTAACGCAATAATCACCAAACATCGATGGCAACATGCAACAGTGAAACAATGATCACCAAACATCGATGACAACATGCACCAGTGAAGCAATGATCATACAGGGATCATCAAACATCGATGACAACATGCAACATGATCATACACAGAGCACCAAACATCGATGGCAACATGCAACAGTGAAGCAAATATCACCAAACATCGATGACAACATGCAACAATGAAGCAATGATCATACAGAGATCATCACACATCGATGACAACATGCAACATGATCATACAGAGATCACCAAATATCGATGACAACATGCAACAGTGAAGCAATGATCACCAAACATCGATGACAACATGCAACATGATCATACAGACATCATCAAACATCAATGGACACATGCAACATGATCATACAGAGATCACCAAACATCGATGACAACATGCAACATGATAATACAGACATCATCAAACATCGATGGACACATGCAACATGATCATACAGAGATCACCAAACATCGATGACAACATGCAACATGATCATACAGAGATCAGCAAACATCGATGGCAACATGCGACAGTGAAGCAATGATCACCAAACATCGATGGCAACATGCAACAGTGAAGCAATGATCACCAAACATCGATGACAACATGCAACAATGAAGCAATGATCCTACAGAGATCATCAAACATCGATGACAACATGCAATATGATCATACAGAGATCACCAAACATCGATGACAACATGCAACAGTGAAGCAATGATCACCAAACATCGATGACAGCATGCAACATGATCATAAAGACATCATCAAACATCGATGGCAACATGCAACATGATCATACAGAGATGACCAATCATCGATGACACCATGCAACATGATCATACAGAGATCACCAAACATCGATGGCAACATGCAACAGTGAAGCAATGATCACCAAACATTGATGGCAACATGCAACAGTGAAGCAATGATCACCAAACATCGATGACACCATGCAACAGTGAAGCAATGATCATACAGGGATCATAAAACATCGATGGCAACATGCAACATGATTATACAGAGATCACCAAACATCGATGACAACATGCAACATGATCATTCAGAGATCACCAAACATCGATGACAACATGCAACAGTGAAGCAATGATCACCAAATATCGATGACAACATGCAACAATTAAGCAATGATCATACATAGATCATCAAACATCGATGACAACATGCAACAGTGAAGCAATGATCACCAAACATCGATGACAACATGCAACAATTAAGCAATGATCACCAAACATCGATAACAACATGCAACATGATCATACAGACATCATCAAACATCGATGGCAACATGCAACATGATCAAACAGAGATCACCACACATCGATCACAACATGCAACATGATCATACAGAGATCACCAAACATCGAAGGGAACATGCAACAGTGAAGCAATGATCACCAAACATCGATGGCAACATGCAACAGTGAAGCAATGATCACCAAACATCGATGACAACATGCAACAGGAAAGCAATTATCATACAGGGATCATCAAACATCGATGGCACCATGCAACATGATTATACAGAGATCACCACACATCGATGGCAACATGCAACATGATCATACAGAGATCACCAAACATCGATGACAACATGCAACAGTGAAGCAATGATCACCAAACATCGATGACAACATGCAACAATTAAGCAATGATCATACAGAGATCATCAAACATCGATGACAACATGCAACATGATCATGCAGAGATCACCAAACATCGATGACAACATGCAACATGATCATACAGAGATCACCAAACATCGATGGCAACATGCAACAGTGAAGCAATGATCACCAAACATCGATGACAACATGCATCAGTGAAGCAATGATCACCAAACATCGATGGCAACATGCAACAGTGAAGCAATGATCACCAAACATCCATGGCAACATGCAACAGTGAAGCAATGATCACCAAACATCGATGACAACATGCAACATGATCATACAGACATCATCAAACATCGATGGCAACAGGCAACACGATCATACAGAGATCACCAAACATCGATGGCAACATGCAATATGATCATACAGAGATCACCAAACATCGATGGCAACATGCAACAGTGAAGCAATGATCACCAAACATCGATGGCAACATTCAACAGTGAAGCAATGATCACCAAACATCGATGGCAACATGCAACAGTGAAGCAATGATCACCAAACATCGATGACAACATGTAACATGATCATACAGACATCATCAAACATCGATGGCAACAGGCAAAATGATCATACAGAGATCACCAAACATCGATGGCAACATGCAACATGATCATACAGAGATCACCAAAATCGATGGCAACATGCATCAGTGAAGCAATGATCACCAAACATCGATGGCAACATGCAACATGATCATACAGAGATCACCAAACATCGATGGCAACATGCAACATGATCATACAGAGATCACCAAACATCGATGGCAACATGCAACAATGAAGCAATGATCACCAAACATCGATGATAACATGCAACAGTGAAGCAATGATCACCAAATATCGATGTCAAGATGCAACAGTGAAGCAATGATCACCAAACATCGATGGCAACATGCAACAGTGAAGCAATGATCACCAACCATCGATGGCAACATGCAACAATGAAGCAATGATCACGAAACATCGATGACAACATGCAACAATGAAGCAATGAACACCAAACATCGATGGCAACATGCAACAGTGAAGCAATGATCACCAAACATCGATGACAACATGCAACAGTGAAGCAATGATCACCAAACATCGATGTCAATATGCAACAGTGAAACAATGATCACCAAACATCGATGGCAACATGCAACATGATCATACAGAGATTACCAAACATCGATGGCAACATGCAACAATGAAGCAATGATCACCAAACATCGATGGCAACATGCAACAATGAAGCAATGATCACCAAACATCGATGACAACATGCAATAGTGAAGCAATGATCACCAAACATCGATGTCAATATGCAACAGTGAAGCAATGATCACCAAACATCGATGGCAACATGCAACATGATCATACAGAGATCACCAAACATCGATGGCAACATGCAACAATGAAGCAACGATCACCAAACATCGATGGCAACATGCAACAATGAAGCAATGATCACCAAACATCGATTACAACATGCAACAGTGAAGCAATGATCACCAAACATCGATGTCAACATGCAACAATTAAGCAATGATCACCAAACCTCGATGGCAACATGCAACAGTTAAGCAATAATCACCAAACATCGATGGCAACATTCAACAGTGAAGCAATGATCACCAAACATCGATGGCAACATGCAACAGTGAAGCAATGATCACCAAACATCGATGACAACATGCTACAGTGAAGCAATGATCACCAAACATCGATAGCAACATGCAAAAGTGAAGCAATGATCACCAAACATCGATGGCAACATGCAACAGTGAAGCAATGATCACCAAACATCGATGACAACATGCAACATGATCATACAGACATCATCAAACATCGATGGCAACATGCAGCATGATCATACAGAGATCACCAAACATCGATGACAACATGCAACATGATCATACAGAGATCACCAAACATCGATGGCAACATGCAACAGAGAAGCAATGATCACCAAACATCGATGGCAACATGCAACAGTGAAGCAATGATCACCAAACATCGATGACAACGTGCAACATGATCATACATAGATCACCAAACATCGATGACAACATGCACCAGTGAATCAATGATCACCAAACATCGATGACAACATGCAACATGATCATACAGACATCATCAAACATCGATGGCAACATGCAACATGATCATACAGAGATGACCAAACATCGATGACAACATGCAACATGATCATACAGAGATCACAAAACATCGATGGCAACATGCAACAGTAACGCAATGATCACCAAACATCGATGGCAACATGCAACAGTGAAACAATGATCACCAAACATCGATGACAACATGCACCAGTGAAGCAATGATCATACAGGGATCATCAAACATCGATGACAACATGCAACATGATCATGCACAGAGCACCAAACATCGATGGCAACATGCAACAGTGCAGCAATGATCACCAAACATCGATGACAACATGCAATAGTGAAGCGATGATCATACAGAGATCATCAAAAATCGATGGCAACATGCAACATGATTATTCAGAGATCACCAAACATCGATGACAACATGCAACATTATCATACAGAGATCACCTAACATCGATGACAGCATGCAATAGTGAAGCAATGATCACCAAACATCGATGACAGCATGCAACAATGAAGCAATGATCATACAGAGATCATCAAACATCGATGACAACATGCAACAGTGAAGCAATGATCATTCAGAGATCACCAAACATCGATGACAACATGCAACATGATCATACAGAGATCACCAAACATCGATGACAACATGCAACATGATCATACAGACATCATCAAACATCGATGGCAACATGCAACATGATCATACAGAGATCACCAAACATCGATGACAACATGCAACATGATCATACAGAGATCACCAAACATCGATGGCAACATGCAACAGTGAAGCAATGATCACCAAACATCGATGGCAACATGCAACAGTGAAGCAATGATCACCAAACATCGATGACAACATGCAACAATGAAGCAATGATCATACAGAGATAATCAAACATCGATGGCAACATGCAACATGATTATACAGAGATCACCAAACATCGATGACAACATGCAACATGATCATACAGAGATCACCAAACATCGATGACAACATGCAAAAGTGAAGCAATGATCTCCAAACATCGATGACAACATACAGCAATGTAGCAATGATCATACAGAGATCATCAAACATCGATGGCAACATGCAACATGATTATACAGAGATCATCAAACATCGATGGCAACATGCAACATGATCATACAGAGATCACCAAACATCGATGACAACATGCAACAGTGAAGCAATGATCACCAAACATCGATGGCAACATGCAACAATGAAGCAATGATCACCAAACATCGATGACAACATGCAACATGATCATACAGACGTCATCAAACATCGATGGCAACATGCAACAATATCATACAGAGATCACCAAACATCGATGACAACATGCAACATGATCATATAGAGATCACCAAACATCGATGGCAACATGCAACAGTGAAGCAATGATCACCAAACATCGATGGCAACATGCAACAGTGAAGCAATGATCATACAGAGATCATCAAACATCGATGACAACATGCAACATGATCATACAGAGATCACCAAACAACGATGGCAACATGCAACAGTGAAGCAATGATCATACAGGGATCATCAAACATCGATGGCAACATGCAACAGTGAACGAACGAACGAACCAAATAACCAACCAACCAACTAACCCAACAACCAACCAACTCAACAACCAACCAACCAACTAACCCAACAACCAACCAATCAACTAACGAACTTTATTTATGAAGGATAATAAAGCCCGTCTGGTAGTGGAAACGCTAGCCGTTATGTTCTGTTCGGCCACGGAAAATAGTGGCTCGACCCAAATCCCCACCTGATTTCAGACACACAGACAGCTACACTACATGTTCTTTCAATTGTTGCCTTTCAGCGATGACACACACGCCTTCCCGCTAGCCACATCCCAGTATACGCTTCACCAACTTCCTTGGCGTCAATCCTGCTACTTTCTACCTGTCGGCGACTCCCGTGAAGCCTCAACTCCCACCAAAGATGCCTGTGGAGCAGGAGGGCTACAGCCAGACAAAACAACTCAGCCGTGTCCCTGCGACTGTCCTATCTAACTCAGCTTCCCTCCTTCACCCCTGCGCAGCCAACAGAGGCGTTTACTTTCCGTTTCGAAAAGTCTTGATTGGCAGCAAACTAATTCTGTTACCGGAGAAAGCTTGCCATCACAAGCAAGCCCGACAGAACGCCGCTGCTCGTATACCCGTGTCCAAGAGCGACACTCAATGCAGCCAGCAGCAGAAGACAATAAATGTCAGCCCACGGCGTGGCTCCGCGTGTCTTCGCCGAGATCCAAACCTCCCGACCACCCCACCATTAGGCAGTTGTGACCCTTTGTGATCACGTGGTCCTATCTGTGACTGCCTATGTCCTGGCAATGAGAGAGAGAGAGAGAGAGATAGAGAGAGAGATAGAGAGAGAGGGAGAGAGAGATAGAGAGAGAGACATAGAGAGTGAGATAGAGAGAGATAGAGATAGAGAGAGATAGAGAGAGAGATAGAGAGATAGAGAGAGAGATAGAGAGAGAGATAGAGAGAGAGATAGAGAGAGATAGAGAGAGAGACATAGAGAGTGAAATAGAGAGAGATAGAGATAGAGAGAGATAGAGATAGAGAGATAGAGAGAGATAGAGATAGAGAGATAGAGAGAGAGAGATAGAGAGAGAGATAGAGAGAGATAGAGAGAGAGACATAGAGAGTGAGATAGAGAGAGATAGAGAGAGAGATAGAGAGAGATAGAGAGAGATAGAGAGAGAGACATAGAGAGTGAGATAGAGAGAGATAGAGATAGAGAGAGATAGAGAGATAGAGATAGAGAGATAGAGAGAGATAGAGATAGAGAGATAGAGAGAGAGATAGAGAGAGAGATAGAGAGAGATAGAGAGAGAGACATAGAGAGTGAGATAGAGAGAGATAGAGATAGAGAGAGATAGAGAGATAGAGATAGAGAGATAGAGAGAGATAGAGATAGAGAGAGATAGAGAGAGAGATTGAGAGAGATAGAGAGAGATAGAGAGAGATAGAGAGATAGATAGAGAGATAGATAGAGATAGATAGAGAGAGAGATAGAGAGAGAGAGATAGGGTGAGATAGAGAGAGAGAT